>JAMPIV010019538.1:125000-127334 GCA_024509875.1 Oreohelix idahoensis | reverse complement strand
GAGTCCGCTGGGAGGACCAACATCAGACAATCTTTGAAGGATCGACGGCTAGATGGAACAGGCCAGAGGAAGACAGCGGATAGGATTAGTCTGGCGGCTCTATCTTCCCAAACCTCTACACCTCACGGTAGAAGGGGAACGACTACAGTAAGTAAGTAAAGTAAAGTATCTGCTCTTCATACTTCTAGTTGTTATTAATTTCTAGTTACGCGAAACTGGTGAGTATATAATATGGGCTTCAAAGGTATTACTATTGGCAGAGATGTAGATAGAATGGTAATGACCCCTTTATTACAAATGGAGTCTTCACAAGATATTCAGATAAGCGAAAACACTGATGCTTTGGCTCAGCACGTTAATTCTAGAATCTGCAGACATCTTTTGTGAATTAAGGACTTACTAATCTCAGCTCGTTCAAGCCCCCACACCAGACCCAATACAGAGAGCAAAAATAAATGGAAGGGCATAAAATGTGCTAAATATCTGCTACATAGCAGGCAAAGGAGAAATAGGTGCTATTCTTTTGAAAAGCACGCAGTAATCAACAAATGTACTGAATATTGCCATAATGAAACACGGATCGAGCAGAAGATAGGGACGCCCCAAACCGTCCTGTGACACTATCCTGCACAAATTGGGGTGTATACTAAAATTCTATCCGCTACCTGTATTTGGGGTATTTAGAGTTCATTCTTAACTACTCCTTCCCCCTACATTCTACTATCAGTCATTCATTCAGACTCAAAAATAGAACGCACTTAAAATCAAGCGTTAAAGTTTGTTTGAGGAGGCGTTCAAACCGCTCGCTAACATATTTAAAATATGTGCTAATGACGAGCCTGTAGCGCTTAGGAGAGAAAACGTAGTCTTCTTAAATGATGGATTTTGGGATTAGTCCATTTTCTGATACTTTAGCATCTCCTAAATCTAAATATAACAGAATTAAATGTCAAAATGCATTCTACCAATATGTATTTTGACTTTGAAAAAGGTATGTATGGAAAGATTTTCTCAAACTCGAGAAAATATGTCTTATTAGACCGAGTTTTTTTACATAGCAACCAAGCTTACACCCCTACATATTATACATCGTTGAATTCGTCCAAATCTACACTTTACTGTAAGCAGGTCACTTATTTCGGGATTCCAAATGCCAGATTCGAAATTTATAATTTCCAAGTCAACAATAAGGGTTTCCTCTCGATTCTAAATTTTTAATTGGCTGTGCGCGTTCACGTGAACGGCAACGACAATATGGCTGCGTGTTTACATTAAGGTTCGAAATTTCAGTTTTGTTTAGTAATAGTTGTGACAATGCCTATAAAAACGAGATACTCTCGTTATCTCCAACTGGAATAGGTCAGAGTTAGAGATGGAAGCAAGATTTAGCCTACACTGGAGGTAAAACGTACTTATTGTGACGATGTAATGGTAAAAACTGGGACATTAGTACTCAGGCAAGGAGGGTTGAAATAAAACATAGCGGACCGTTTGTTCGATGTGGTCTTTGACAAGAATTTAGAGACGCAGTAAACAGGAGTAAGGGTTAGGCTTAGTGGTTGAAATGAAGCAGACAGGACCGTCTGTACGATAGTTCCTTAGATTAGAATTCAGAGACGCAGTAAAAAGGGCTAATGGTTACGTAAATGTATCCTAAACCTAACCCTAACGACGTTGGCGACTTATTGGGACGACATCTAAGAAGAAGGCCCACAGTGACTCATTTCAACCAGGTTTAAGAATCTTAACCTAAAGCTAAACCTTACGACGTTGGCTACTTACTGGAATGACATCAAAGAAGGCGGCCCACTGTGCTTCATTTCAACCACCTGGGAGTTACATGAACTAGCTATTACGAGTAGTAGACAGTCAATTAAAAAATCATCACGTTTTTTCTGAGTTTACAGAATAACGGGTGACTTCTCATAATTCAGTACATTATCATGATTCTTGTACATAGTGCATATTTGTTTCCTCAATTTAATGTTTGTTTCTTGTGTATTTTTATTGACAAACACAAAACACAAACACAGCAATAGAAATTAAATTAAAATGTCATGCAAATCTAGCAAGTGTCAGAAGTTATTAAGGTAACACTATTTGCCAGAAAGGCGTAACTCAAGTTGTACCTCATCTACAACCACATATACAGGTAAAATACCAACGATAAATACAAACTGTACGAAGCAGGCAGACACAATCTTGCGCTAATAATGCTGAGATCACTCGTCGTGGAGACTATCTACTCCTATGGAGAGAGCATCATTCATGCTTTCCCTGATGAATCAGCTTTTAAAGCCGTAATCAAAGCGGGGTACAGAGCCAACATTATCC
>JAMPIV010019538.1:35000-120000 GCA_024509875.1 Oreohelix idahoensis | reverse complement strand
TAATCTACAAGTACATCATGTACTTCTGAGGAGTCTTCATCATCGGTCACTACATGTATTTGGTTTTCTTCTTGCACAAAAGACAACATTTCTTCGTCATTCAAAAACTGAAAACCAGAATCATTATCATCTTCTAGCCTCATCTTTGTCACAGTCCGAAAATCCGGGCATTGCTTGAAACAGTTCCACAACTTCATTTATACAATCATCATTTGTGTCCACTACAGTAGTTTTATTTCCTCCTTTTTTCCCAAGAAATCTATTCCAAGCCTTGTTGAGATTATCTTGTGACAGGTGGTCCAAGCATCAGCTAACATATATCAGCAGTCTTTGAGATTAAGCTTTTTGGAAAACACCACCACACGTTCTTCATCTTCAGCCAACAATAAACGACGCAGGACTTCCTTCTTGTACATCTTTTTAAGCTTTGCTATAACACCCTGATCCATTCGTTGAATCAGTGCTGTTACATTGGGAGGCAGAAAAATTACTTTAAAATTTGCATCAACTGCATTCAATGTATCCGTCTCTGGATGAGATGGTGCATTGTCCAGTAGAAGAATTACTTTTCCATTTTCCTTTCCTTGTTCTCTCAACCTCTTCACATTTGGGATGAACTGATTTGTATACCAATCAAGAAATATTTCACTATTCATCCAAGCACTCTTCTGTGCTTTGTAGCACAATGGGAGACATGTCCCATTCTTTAAACAACGTGGTTTTTTGGCTTTACCGATTATTAGCACCGGTAAACGATGACTTCCACTGGCATTCGCAGCTACCAAAATTGTTACTCTCTCTTTGCACTTTTTAAACACAGGGGAAGCTGCTTCGCGCTGAGATGCAAGTGATTTTTGAGGCAATGATTTCCAGCATAAGCCAGTCTCATCGGCATTATACACATCGAGTGAATGACCTTCTTCTTCAAAAAAAAGCCAAGAATGTTTCTTTAACATTTTCAGCGTCAGTTGCATCGCTAGATAAGGATTCCCCTTGGATCTCCAATTCTCGTATGCCATGACGAGATTTAAAGTTTCTTAACCATCCCTGGCTAGCCTTAAAGTCAGGAGGACACTCAAGTTGATTGTTGAACTGAAGTGCCTTTTCACACACTAGAGAACCAGAGATAGTTTCCCCTTTGCTTTTTCTTTGCACAAACCATATATACAAAGTCTCTTCCAATTTCAAATCTTTCGCATGTCTCATGGTTTACGTTTCTTCGACCCATTTTCACTATCCAATTTCGATGCAAAACTCATAATTTTATCCTTGTTACTTTTGATGTCAGAGACGGTAGCTTTCCCAACATTGAAAATCCTCGCAAGTGAAGACACAGTTTCACCTTTTCCTAGTCTCTTGATAATTTCTGTTTTCGTTTCAATTGACAAAACATTGCGGTTCCTTTTATATGCTTTAGGCCTTCTGGAAGATGCTATATCGCACAGAGAAATACTTGCACACCAAAATTATTCTGCTGTAGTAGCAGACACAATTATTTTAAGTTGAACTGTCTGTTTAGCCAGTGTTCTGCCTAGAACGCACACGTACACTAGATTGGTAAACCAGATATTAACTGACTTTATGATCTAACTGACTTCCTGTACGTAAGCGACCGACCATTAGCCCATTCCATCCTCTACAAATTGTTCGCACACATTTAAAGGTTGCAGCATCAAAAGATTCAAAAATAAAGTCTAACATGACTGGTTGCGCCTGATTTTTTTTTCTCTCGAAAAAGTGTTCGGATAATTGGATGTTCGGATAATTGGGGTTCGGATAAATGGAGTTCTACTGTATATATATATATATATATATATATATATATATATATATATATATATATATATATATATATATATATATATATATATATATATATATATATATATATATATTATACTAGACGGTCTGACAAATCTTAATCTGTTGTAGATGATAGGCTGACTGAGAGAAATCATCTCGAGGGTCAGAGACCGACTCTAATATATTTCCTACATCTCACTCGTGAAATCTATTTCTACGTATATCTCACTGAGCTATCATCTGTTTCTATTGCGATTCAGAAGGAACCAAACCTATGTCTTAATTCACCTATCACAAATCTACGACAATATGGAAGAAAGAGGTTAATGAAATAGTCGAACTACTCCTACCATACCTTGTAGAAAGATTGCGGTGTAAAATGGCTACTTGGAATGAGGAGTTTGGGGACAACATGTGCGATGGTGGGCAAAACGAGAGAAACATAGATAGATCTCAAATAAAAACAAGAACATAACTAAACTAACCATATAAAATGGTCTCATTGATCTCAAAGTAGTCCAGTGGACCTGTAGGGGTGCCTTGAAGAATCTGATGTCTCTTGTGGGACAATATAAGATGGCATAACTGAAGATTATTAATGTATTTTGCATGTTGACCAAAGATGGGCTATTAGCAGTTAATATACGCGGTAATATGGCTATCTGTGGTTAATCATGTGGTTGCACGGGCTTTCATTGATATTGAACGCGATATATTTAACACGTCATCGGTAGTTTATGACGTAATGCGTTCTGCACTAATTTATTCAAACAGTTATTATTCTTGACCTTTCGTGAATTGTAGTCTTTGTGAAAAGACGTACTATAATGCTTCAGAGATATTTGTGGAGAAGAGCTTCAAGTGGGATGTATTATGTTTCGAAGGCCGCCACTATTTATTCATGATGAATCAGAATTAAGCGAGAAGGTTCGTGATAATCTAAGAAGGCATCTATATAGATATTTCTACGTCTGCATTGTATGTCCTACATTACTTAACTGGGTTTCCACCTTTAGTACAGCTGCCAGGAATGTATGGATGAGACGAGACTGTGGGAGGACTCAATAACATGTATGTAACACATGCAATGCCAATAACATAAACTTTATAACCTTCTTACTTACTTAGTTGTTCCCCTTCTACCGCAAGGTGTAGAGGTCTGGAAGAGAGAGCGCCAGGCTATCCTATCGGCTGTCTTCCTCCTGGCCTGATTCCATTCTAGTCCTCGGTCCTTCAAAGATTGTCTAATGTTGTCCTCCCAGCGGAATCTGGGTCGTCTTGGGGGCCTGGA
The DNA here is from genome assembly GCA_024509875.1 of Oreohelix idahoensis. Classification (NCBI taxonomy): domain Eukaryota; kingdom Metazoa; phylum Mollusca; class Gastropoda; order Stylommatophora; family Oreohelicidae; genus Oreohelix; species Oreohelix idahoensis. The sequence goes on along the minus strand of JAMPIV010019538.1, from coordinate 116,906 downwards.
TCCCTGGCTCTTTGTTTCTCCTCCTTGTCGTGGTAGCCGATCTTCTCCCATTCTGCAGACATGGCCAAACCATCTTTGTTGGGACTGTTCTACTTGTGTCTGCATGGGGTGAGATTTTAGGCCTTGACATATCGTCTGGTTGCGGATCATGTATCTTCTTGTTCCTTCAACCACCTTCCTCAGATACCTCATTTCTGAGGTTTGGATCTGGCTTTTATGGGTTGTGGTCATTGCCCATGACTCGCATCCATATGTCAAGACTGGGACATAGGTGGAGCGGTATAGAGCCATCTTCGTTTTCTTACCAACCTCTCACTTGCTGAGGAATCCTCGATTTATGGCCTGAAAACGTCTCCCAGCTGCTACTTTTTTGAGTGGCCAACTCTTCTTTGATGCTTCCCTTTCGGTCTAAAATAGCTCTGAAATATTTAAAGTGGTCAACCTGCTCCAGGACCTGTTCTCCCAGCTTAATCTGATGTCTTCTTTCTTCTCGTGATATCACCATGGATTTGTTTTAGAGCTCCTTATGACCATCCCTCTCTTCTCCAGCTCTTCCTTCCAGACTTGCAGGTTGGATTGGAGATGTGCCACTGATTTAGCAATCAGGGCAACATCATCAGCAAATGCCAGCTCTGAAATATAGACCTGTCTCATCTTCTAGTATCCCACTGAATACTTTCTTGTTCTCTCCTTACATGACATGATAACATCGTCCATGAGGAGTATGAAAAGATAAGGTGACAGGATATCACATTGTCTTGCACCAGTGGTGGTTCTGAACTTTTCTGACTTATGGTTTGCTGTCCTCACATAATTTCTGCAAGACTTGTTGAAGCTCTGTATAGCAGGAATCAGAGGTGCTGGAATGTTCTTCCTTGCCAAACAGTCCCAAAGTTTGCTCCAGCGGACCCTTTATAATCTTCAAGTGTATTAAACGTCAGATTGTATGTGGACCCATCCACCTAAAGTACTGTCCTTGAATTATTTTGTCAAGTGATGTCATCTGTGCATCCATCTTCATTCGTATGACCAGCATGATGCGTCCATTCTTTTTGATTAACTTGTTTAAACCTATCTTTGCAATACAAGAGACCCTCCTGAATCCTAAACACAAACTGAACTTCCAAATATATTAAATACTTAGAAATGATAAACCGGAGTGAAGAGGAGGGAGTGTGGCCTTTTTAGTGCATGATGTCTACTTAATAATAAATTGGGAAAAATTCAACACAGAAAATATTGAAGGAATAAGTGTAACAGTAGACAGTGAACCAGAGAACATAAAAATTATTAACACGTTTAGCCCCAAGAGTGTCACAGATTGCCTCCCCCTGCTTTGCAATAGTGAGTATGTAAAGGGGTCGTCAAAGGCATCTACCTTCGCACAAGATTACTCGTGGCTGAGATGTAGATAGAAGGGTAAAGACACTTCTTTTATAAGGTAACATTCACAAGATATTTACAGAAGTCAAAACCCTTGCGGCATAAGGGCTGAGCAATGGTTAACCTATATCTGTACATAGCCTTTTGTGAATGTTTTCAGAAATGGTGTTTGGCCCGTTCAAGACCCAAGCTGAGTTAATTCAGCGAATTCCCTCTTATAAGTAATGTAATGGCTCTATAAATTTTAATAAATCTTTGTATATATGTGTATATTTTAAAGAATCTGGCTCATACGTTTCCTTGCATACCTAGCATAACTAAATCACAATGATTGTTTCGTTTTAAAACAACGTGTAACAAATTTAATTATGAAAAAATAATTACAGGTTAAATAATGAGGAAATGTTTATGGCAATTTTGATAGATATAAAGTTCTCATCATTGAGAGAGGTGGGAAATAGGGAAAATTGTTGTCAGTTTGTAGGTACCTGTTTTACAAAAAAAAAACTTAGCTTTAGGTGAGTCATGCCGCTTTGTTTCGTCCCTTTGATCTTGTGATATGTGTACTTCTCTCACCCGAGTGTCGTAGTAGCTTATGTGCTTCGAACAGTCTGATCGCTTGTAGCCACGAATATATTTATATGCCACGAACTTTAGACAAAAACAGAAAAAAAACAATGCCTCTGCTAAGTACATTTGTTGGCCGTAAACTAACAGGAGCATTGTAACTCTGCCCAATTTCACTCACCAGTGTTAATCTCTCAGAATAATTAAATCCTTGAGTACAACATGTAACTCATGGAAGTAGATTAAAATTCACCAGGATTCTTCTGGCCATTAACTAGGAAAATGTGCCTGGACAGTGCTAATAATGGCGAGCTCGACTTACAATTAAAAAGGTAAAAAAATCTCACAATATATGATACACCTTAGGTACCTGTGCTGTAACCACCACTCATTGCTGCTCCAGTCGAAGCCTGGGGTCACCTCTGCTGTCGGGTTTCCTGCATAACGTCAGAAACAATCGCCAGTGCTTGCTGTAGTGGTTCATGAATATACTATTTTCATATGTTGAGGTTGCCAGCCTCATGTATATCACTAAGCAAGAAACACATGTCAAATGCACATTTGTAAAAATAAATGTTACACTTTCCCCAAACATGGGTTATACGATCTCCTCGCACAGTTTTGATTGACACAAGCCCTTTTAGTTATAGGCTTTCAATCACTTGGCCTGGAAACTTTAGTATCCTCTTAAAGCGGGTGTTCTACGAATCCCTTAGTCTCGGAAATGTTAGTAATTCCTCGATAACTGGAGTTCTACGAATCACTTGGCCTGGAAGCTTTAGTAATTACTCTTAAGACGGGTGACCTGATTCCTTAAGTTTTCTAGACTTTGTATTTAAAAAATACTAGTTTACTTATAGTTTTAATTTGCCTAATACTTTTGTCAGTCAATTTTAATTATGGAATTCTAAGTCGTATCCTTCACTTTTTGGCATGGGAGTTGCTCATTTGACGATGCGATACAGACTGATCTGTGACTCCGATTTTGTTACATTATATTTCCCAATTCACCTTAAAATCCCAGATTGTCCTTCCTCTGAATGTTCCAATAAACTCGATTGTATATTACGGATTATGAAATTAAGCCAATCCAATCTCCTTCTGCACTACGTGGGTTGGGTGTTTTTTTTTTCTAAATCGCACTGGCGTATTTTCAAATATTACATTGTAAAACTCCATCGCGTGACCTCTTCCGATGATGCCATAATATTTATACTAAGATGTCTACCCGGGCAGGTTATCTGTAATAATCACCTGAGATGGTCCCGCAAAGGCGATAAACGCATCTACGATCTGTGTAATCTGACAGACAAACAACCTGGTTCTATACAAACTTGAGTAAACAGGCACAGTCGCTCTGAAAAGCTGGTCAGACTGATTATGCGATCAACGAATTACCGCTGACCGTCTAATTGCCTGGCGGAATGTAACAAGTCAGCATGTGGTCAAAGCGACATGAAAACAAAAGTAAGATAGTCCCATAGTACATACTTCCGTAGGAAAGTGGAGTGTTAGAGACTTCACCCGACTAGGTCCAGCATAGAGTGTAAAAATTAATAAAAAGCGCAACAATTATGCCAAATAAAAGGCGATAAGTGAGAGAAATGAAGAAATAGAGTTATTCTCCCGGAGTGGCTGAGGGTGTGAGAGAGCACACAAAAGAACATGTACAGACGTTTCGTCACAAAGGGCTATATAACAGACTCGGACAGAGCCACGATTATACACAATTAGACAAAAGAACATTTCTGGGTAGGTGACTTAAATGCACATCATGATGCATCGGCTAATAACAGTAATTATCCAGCAGAAAAAAGACTGTTGCAGTACATTGAAGGAGCGGACCTGCTGAATGACGGCTCAATGACAAAGATTAACCCATGCAACAGTGGAATAGACACAGCAGTAGATATGACGGCTCAGTGACAAAGATTAACCCATGCAACAGTGGGATAGACACAGTAGTAAATATAGGTATTATTACACAAAACCTAGCCAATGCTAAGTGGGAAGTGCTGAGTGACTCCAGCTGAGACCACTTACCCATAGAAATAACCCTAAATGATAAATACAGATCTAATCTAGGAAATGCAAAGTCTTCCTTCGCCTTCAAAAAAGTAAAGTGGGAGAACTTTCAAACAGAGCTAAATCAACTAAACATACTTGAAATAGAAAATTACAATATAGATTTATTCGCAGTTAGACTTACAAATGAAATTTTAAGAACAGCCACTAAAAATATACCAAACATGAACATGCCAAAACACCTAAAATAACACAAACCAGTAATGACAGGAATAAAAACAAGATTAAAACCCCAGTTCCACTACAGACAGACCAATGCACTGAAAAGCAGAGGTTGTGGAACAGGGCGCGTATAAAATATAGGAAACACAAAACAGAAGAGAACTAGTTAAATTACAAGAAGGTCAGAAATTATGCTAATAAAACAGTTTTATAGGATACAGAAATGAAAACGTTCTGCCAAACTTTAAACAGTTTTATAGGATACAGAAATAAAAACATTTTGCCAAACTTTAAACAGTTTTATAGGATACAGAAATAAAAACATTTTGCCAAACTTTAAACAGTTTTATAGGATACAGAAATAAAAACATTTTGCCAAACTTTAAACAGTTTTATAGGATACAGAAATAAAAACATTATGCTAGACTTTAAACAGCAAAACACAATTAGAGGAGGTGTGGAGAAACCTGATAGCAATTAAAAGTGGATATTCCAAAAAAAGATTTAATTACAACAATTAAAATACCAGAGAGAGCTTAAACAGGCAAACATAAAGCTAATATATTGGCCAAATATTTCTATCAAGTTAATGCAGAAGACAGTCTAGGTAGGGCAGAAGTAAATAGGAAAAAAGATGTTACTAAAGGAATGAAAATACTGTGAATATGAGATACAAGAAACAAACTACCTAAATGCAGATATCACAATAGAAGAGCAGAAAGAGCGATTGCAGGAAAATCTAACACGACCTCAGGGCAAGACATTCTAAGCTATGTAATTTTTTTTAATGTTCAACACTCAAAGCATAAAACCTTGGCATCTCTTTTCAACAAAATCTGGCACACAGGAATTATTCCACAACAATGGAAGGTAGCAGTGGTAATCCCTATACTAAACCAGATAAGGAAGGACATTATGTCATCTCATACAGACCAATATCATTAACTTCACACTTAGGGAACATTTTGGAAACCATAGTTAACAACGGAATAAAATTTCATTTTAAAAAAGTACAACTTATACAGCCCAACGCATGCACGAATTAAAGTCGCCATAGCACAATAGATCAACTACTTAAACTAGAACATGAAGTCAAAATATGTATTAAAAAGAATGAAAAATCAATAACAATCTTCTTTGATATGGCAAGAGCTTATGATGAATGCTGGAGAGAAGGTGCACTATACAAGATTACGCAAATAGGCATAATAGGCAGGACATTTAGTTATTAAGAAAACGTCTTGCAAGAGAGATTTTTTACGGTGCAAATAAATAATGACAGATCAGACTTATAAGAACAACAAAATGGTATCCCCCAGAGCCCTGTGATACACCAAACGATCTTTACAATTGTGGTGAATGACATCGAAGAAGAGTTTAAAGATCTAAAAATATCCAGTCTTTCCCAGTTTGCAGATGACGTAGCGAAATGGAGAACTGATACAAATCTACCTTTCCTGTGTTAAACAATGCAAAAACAAATAGACAAGGTGTCCGAGTGGATGAACATTTGGGGATTCCATTTAAATGCAAAAAAAAAGGAATAATCTTTAATAGAGTACGGGTATTTTAAAATAGTATAATTGTTATAAAAATAAATGAACAAACAGTATGCTCTGACAAAACGAGTAGGTTCCTAGGAGTGATATTAAACCAACAACTTAACTGGAATAAGCACATAGAAAAACTAGTAGACAACAGTAGAGGACTATTAAATAATCTAAAATACATAAAATGTAACAGATGGGGAGCCAGCAACAAGACAATGATCACCTTTTACAAAGCATTCATAAGAGGTAAGATGGACTACTCCAGCATAGTCTATGAGTCAACAGCCCCCAGCAATAAACAAAATTAGATGTAATCCAAAATCAAGCAATATCAATCATAGCTGGAGCGTCAAAAAGAACATCTGTGGCACTGGGTATCACGCCAAGGGAACTGTGAAGAAAGGAACTGAGACTAAACTACTGGGTAAAAGTGGTAAAAAATGCTACACAACCAGCGCACAAAACCTATGACAAAAATAACTCAAACATATCGCACATACCACATGACCACAATACATATCTTGCTGGGTATAAAACGATGGAAGAATTAGGTAATTACAAGTACATATACAATATGATAAACAGCAGTAGTCAATATAAAGGAAAACGCCCACTATGGGAATTGAAAGTACCAAAAACCGACTCCCACCTCAGCCAGATAATTAACAAATCTAAAGAAACTAGCTTAATAAAAAAGAAAACACTTCTGTGTATCAAACAGTGTATAGAAAATAGCGTACCTATCCCAAGTCTCAACAAGAAGTTCGAAAACTAATTCAACAATATTTCACAAAAAGCAACAGTCTAAAAGATAACAGACTGAATGACAAAGACATATTCATACTCTGAAAACAAATTCGTAGTTGTCTTACAATGTTAACAGTAGTAACAAGCTACGTCCCCAGAAAAGAATAACAGAACCCAGTAGACAAATTTATAGATAGATCCCAAACCAATATTAAAATCATGCCAGTATAGGTACAAGTGTGCTTCAGAACAGCACAAGAAAACTAAACTTATAACCAAAGAGAAAAATACCATAGTGAGGCATAATATAGTACAGAAGTAGAATAAACACTAAATTGGTAACAAACATCCTGATAAAACCAACAGTTCCAAGTATATAGTAAATGGTTAAAAGGGGCGTGCTACACGAAGAAAAGAAGTAAAATTATGTAAAACAAAAAAAAACAAAACAAATGAGGACACAACCCTGAGCTGAGAACGATATCAACAGTAGAGCTATATTTTATGAGCATCGACCACTCCACGCAAGACTGCTGAAAGAATTCTGCCGGAGAGTGCTGGTACCTTCTAACACCTTCCAGTCATCGTGTAGTTGTGACCTTATTTTTATGTATTATACTAAATCAATTTATTAATGTGGACATAATTGCTGACGGATTGCAAATTGATATGTTCATGTTTTATTATTCATTCAGATAATTTGACTGATGTGTGTTTACATGCATACCCCCTTGTCTATATTCTTGATATGTCCGTAGGATTTTGGTCCAGCTCAAATATAACCATAATTTTACTCAGCTTGGGTGAAGTTGCTGAGCCCTTTTAAGGGCAGGTAAAATACAACAAAGTCTAATATTACTAAATATAAAGTATTATAAAAATGTACTTATATGCAAGCATACCTCTATGTCGTTAGTTCTCTTAGCACAGACGCAACTATGCAAAAGCCCAAAGCTCCGTTGGTTATCGTACGAGGGCGCGTTTTGCACAAGAACGATCTGGTTACTTCTCAGCTTTGGTTCGTTTCGTATCTTTTTATATCTCTTGTTTTGTCGCTATCGCACGTCACTATACCGCTTTCAAAAGCCGAGCTAAAGCTCCGTTTCGTTGTTATCGTACAGTATTTCTTTTCTTTTAGGCGATCGTTTTGCACAAGAACGATCTGGTTACTTCTCAGGTCTCTGACTGAAGCTTCTCACTGTTTCAATTTAAATCTTCATCTCCACCCCTGTACCACATGATAGCCGCCACGTCAAAATGTCCGGGAAAGCTCCCCCCATCCCTCTAGGGAGCAAATCAGGTGTCCTATGCTCAGTATGGATGACATGAGATAACATCTTAGTCAAGCGTATCTTCCTAATCGATACAACTCAAGGTCGGCCCACTAATGGGCTGTTACATCCATCGATATTCGTTGCCCTACTCAAACTTCTTACGGTTTCGTGCTCAAAAAGGTGTTTTCTTCTGGTGTCAGACAGCGCCGAGATGTCTAACAACCGAGCGCTGTCTCCCATGTCTCACACGTCTGTCTTCTTTACGGATGGCAAGTGTGTTTCGTTTAGATCGCCCATTCCCGTGTGAGAATGCCCCATGAGCGCAAATATACACCGTAGACAAGATCGACAATTACTCAGTCTAAAATTATACCTTTCTGGCCTAATCGTCACAGTAGCATTGACCTCAAGTTCCTCAAACAAGTTATTGAGAAAATGACTGTTTCATTTGCTGATCGCTTTTAAGGGTTAAAAAAGAAAAGACAACCTGTCATTTTTGATAAAATCTCTTGAAACAGATATCATCAAACTGAATTTTTCATCCTTTCTTCAAATTGACCAAGTTGATTGTGAACTTGAATTTGTAGATTTAGTGGACAAATCATTGTGGGGTTTAAAATTTAATATCTGGACCATAAGTGTGAAAATCTTGAAAGGCAAAAATCAGTCCTGTCACTACAACACAAATGGTATAAAATAAGTTAGCTTAAAAAAAAAAAAAAAAAAAAAAAAACAAGATCAGATCTTATTTTATGTTCGAAACTGTTTACCCGACAACTTTGTTCTGCTGAAGATATTTACATTTGGGCTTCTTTTAATTTGTGGGTCAACGTGTTTTTGTAAACCATTTTTTTCCAACATGAATTATTCTAAAAGCAAATTAAGAAGCCAATTGAATGACGAGAGTCTATAGTCTTGTTTGAAAGTTAAAACAGCAGATTATTCACCAAATATTGAACAACTTTGCACAAAAATCCAACAGCAAAAGTTTCATTAAATTTCCTTACTTTTAATTTGTATATTTTATTTTATTATTATGTTACATCATATCTGAGTATATGTTACTGAACAAAACGTATTACTTATTGTGTATTAAAATAGCATTTGAAAAATTGTGTTTATTATTTCAGTTATATATAAAATAAATATTATTGAATGAGGGATGTCATGTGATTGTCTTGTCTTGCGGCTCTTCACTTTTTTCAAATGGAGACAACATTAAATATTTGTCTCTTTGTCATTGAAAAGTTCCCGACCCCTGTTTTAGAGTGAAAGAAACACACACAACACATTCTCAGACCCTCATCCTTCACATATATACACCACAACAACATGTACCCACAATATACTCACATATACCTAATATGCTGACGATTCCATACCAGTCGTTTATTGAAAGTTATAAAGTCCCTGACTAAAATAATGACTCACTAACAACAATGTGGCACACCCACACACTAAGATACGCCATAATACTCACACAAAACTGTAAATGGCTTGACAAGAGATATATAGTTTTACATATAACTAGAACAGTTTATTTGTTGTTGGGCATACTAAATTTATTGTCTACAATCAAGTAAAACGTTAAAACCGTCTCACTTAATTGATTCGCTATTGAGTACTCGGAGAAATATATTTTAAATGTTTTTTTTAAGTCTTACTATCAGTGGCGGCTCTGTCTTTACGGATTGTTGGGTCTACACCTATCATACAATTCAACTTTGTCATGTTTTAATAACGATAAATAACTAATCTACGTTGATATCTGGGATAAGATAACCATCTCCAAGAATGTGAAAGAAATGTTTCACCAATTTTGGTTTGGGTTTTTAATGGACTGTGGTAGTGTCAATTTAAGCTCCGGTGCAGTGTTTCGGTAATGTAGTTCGTTTCTAGTGGGCCCGGGCTTGTGGGCTTGAACCTTACACTCAGTAAATGGTTCCAAACTGCCCAACATTATAAACTTGACCAGAACGACAGATTCACACATAGCCACATTTATTAATTCACTTTGAAACATGTAGGCGATACATTCATGACATCCTTTTTATAATAAATATTTATCCATTTTAAGGTACTCTTAATAAACGGTGAATATTCATTCAAGGATTATATTCCATATCCAAACAGTTTCCATAGGAATACAGTTACATACTTTCACTCAGTCTGTAAGAGTGTAAACAATTTTTTTTTTAATTAATGAAAAAAAAGATATCCCGTTCAACCTCTGATGGGTTATAATTAGGATATATATTGTTTTCATTTCCAAATAATATGAACAACCGCCGAAATGAGAAAGTGGCATTATATCTGTCAAATCAATGTAAATATGGACAATCACAATTGTGCTTATACGTTAAATAAATAGAAAACAAAAATAAATATTTAAAAAAAAAATCAAGAATAAACTCTGAACAAGAATAATATTAAAGTGGAGGGGGTGTAAAGGTCTGGTGGTTCTGGTTATATAACGGACTTTAACAGATATTTAATTGAATTTCATCTGTTAAAAGTCATATGCATTGTAAATACAGCATCAGAATGTCACATTCCCAGCCATTATGTATTAACATTTGTTCGTGTTAAATATTGTTTAAATATATTATGCAGTTCCCTAGGTCTGTCTATTCTGAACACCTCTTCTATATTTATAGGTAAGTTGGATGCTTGCAAATAATCTAATATTGGTATTCTCATTTGTTCATACCTCTTACATTTTAACAAGAAATGTTTTATATTATTGTCTTGAAGACATCCTGCACAGTAAGGTTCTTCTATTCTGAAATAGCCTTTTCCCAGCTGTAGTCTGAGAAGTTTCTTATTACTGGGTATTTTCAATTCCCTAGATGTCTGACATTTTCTTGTTGGAACCTTGAACATCTTATATGCATGTCTTCCTTTCAGATTTTTATCCCACTCTGCTCTCCATTCATCTGTTATTAAATCTTTAATTAAACACTTAATCTCTAATTTACTCATCCCTACAATTATTAGATTTTTATCAGATCTACCTTTCTTGGCTTCTTTATCTGCCTTTTCATTTCCTTCTGTGAGAACATGTGAAGGTATCCAAGCAATTAAGACTGAACATCATCTGGAATATAAGTATGTAGTAGCCAGAAATATCTCCTTTGCTATATCAGGTCTACTTCATTCTCGTAAGTTTCTAAGTGCTTTAATTGTTGAAAGAGAGTCAGTTAAAACTGTTAAATTTCTGGGAGGGTTATTAGAGAATATTTCTAGTGCTTTTAGTATTGCCACCATCTCTGTAAACAAATGCCCAAGTCACTAAGTCAAACAATGATACGTCACATGTAAGGTACGCATAGCAACAATCTAGTAGTGCCACACTTGCTTGCACTACAATCATCATCATTCTTACTCACATTTGACGTGCAAAAGCCTACACCACAAGGACCTCTGCTGTCGGTTTTCTGTACGACTAGCAAGAAAACCTGTCAAACTCACATTTGTAAAATAAATGTTTACCCTTATCCCAAACCGGGTTATACAAAATCTCCTGGCAAAGCTTAGAATGGACACAACAACTTAGGTTAGATGCTTTATATTCACTTGGTCTGGGAAGTTTTAGTATTCCTCTTATGACGGGTGATCTGAACCCATAGGTCTCCAGTCATTGTATTTAAAAAAGCCGGGTTTAGATTTAAGTTTCCAAGTTGCACAAATACTCTATCTTGGTCATTTAAGTTTCCAGTCTTTGTATATAAAGCATGCGAGTTTACTTTTTAAGTTTCAAAGTTGACCAAACTCTTCGATCTGTCACTTATAACTTTGGAATTCTTAGTCCGATCTTTCTCTTAGCTTCTAGAAGTTGATAATTTGATGTTGCGATGCCCGTCTGATCTGTGACTCCGATTTCGCTAGATTATATTTCCATTTCCCAGGTCAAGTCCCAGATTGTAATTTAGCCAAACGTGCCAATGAAAGTTAAAGTATATTTCGGCTCTCTATTCAAGCAAATTGTGAGCTCTTTGGAACTAAATTGGTAGAGGTGTTAAATGATAATATTCCCCGCGTGTTTTAAGATATCAAATTTTTAAATTCCAGCTCGTGACTTTTTTCTAGTAAGGCAGAAATACTTCTGATTGCATCTTTAAGCAAACTCACAAGCAAATATGTGAACTTATTCCTGGCTAATGCTCTCCACCCACATTGTCTCATCTGTCATGTTTTCTGCAATATTGATACAAAGATGCCCAGCGGAAACAATTACCTGTGTTTTTGTAAATACCTCAGACAGATTTCTCAGACAGCCAATCTAGTTTACGTAAACAAGTCTGGGGAGAGGTCAGAGCAAACATAAATGTAGATGCATAAAATATGCTAAATAATAAGCGGATGAAAGAGATAGATAAGGGCGCAAAAAGAAAATGATGTCACAATAACCAAAGACTGTAAATATATCTTTTGTGCAATCTGTGCTGTAAATTTTTCTCCACTTTATAACAGTAATTTTACTTGGAAACGTTAAGTTAAGTAATAAATGTTTGGATTTGATTTTACAACTAAAGTTGTTGAATTATTTTCATTGATACAAGTTTTGTTGTTTGTGTTAAAATAATTGTAAGCTAAAATGATATTTTGGAGCCAATTATATTTTCCCTAGAAGTAAAGGATAAGTCCAGCGAGAAGGCAAAGTAGCCAATTGTTCATTACTTCTGGAATAACTGAACTGTGAGCTTAGCAGCCTGACTTCATTCTGTCATTCCTTCACCAGTTCTATTTTCTGGGTCTGGATACTATCTTTATCCTTATCATCTGAACATCTTGCCACACTGATAAAGATTCCACATTGCTCAGCAACTATCGAATCATCACCCTGCAGAATGTCTATGGTAAAGTACTTGAAAAGATAGTTGTGCGAGTAATGAACCACCTTATAAATGCTTATATTCTCTCTGATACCCTGGGTAGTTCTAGGCCCATGAAAGCAACATGAGAAAATCCTTATATTCTTTCTGATACGCTGGGTAGCTATAGGCCCATGAATGCAACATGAGAAAATGCTTATATTCTTCCCGATAGCCTGGGTACAGAAGTAGACCCTTGTTTATGATTATTTCTAAGGCGGAAAAGATCTAGCGTCACTCTGTCGAGTTCTTTCAACACGACGACCTACTCGTCTTAGTGCTCAGCAGGCTGTTAGTTTGATAGAAACTTTAGGCGAAGATGAAGACGGGTACAGCAGTATTGATTTTAGTGATAATAATTCTAGGTCTAGTTCATCTTCCAGATGTGGAATCTGAGAATGAAGATGCTATGTCAGTAAGAGTGGGCGTGGTTCCATCATCTAACATTTATTCTTCAACATCATACCCAGTAAGACCTAATTTAGTTTTACAAAAGGGCATAAGCTAAAACAGGAGTTTGCCGAAAATATAGAATGGTAAGAGGACAATGTGGGTGCATTAACAAGGAACAGCTTTAGATTCCAACTCAAAGATGGAAGAGCAGTGGTTCTTTCAGCAAATTTAGCCCTAAATTAATCATCTACCCCAGTCAAGTGTTTTGAAAGCCTTGTATCATCAGCGGTAACGGAGGAAATTTCAAAAAGAATAAACCGCTTTGCAGAAATTAAAGTGCAGAAGCATACACCTTCACTGAAACGATCAATATGTAATAGGTGGAACCCAGTAAGAGACATTTTGTGAGGACAGCACACTTTAAGTCAGAAGAGTTCAGGACCATCACTGGTGTAAGACAAGGTGATATCCTGTCACCTTATCTTTTCATACTCCTCATGGACGTTGTCACGAAAGCATGTAAGGAGAGAACAAGAAAGTATTCAGTGGGATACTGGAAGATGAGGCAGGTCTGTATTTCAGAGCTGGCATTTGCTGATGATATTGTTCTGATTGCTAAATCAGAGGCACATCTCCAATCCAACCTGCAAGTCTGGAAGGAAGAGCTGGAGAAGAGTGGGATGGTCATAAGCAGCTCTAAAACAAAATCCGTGGTGATACCACGAGAAGAAAGAAGACATCAGATTAAGCCGGGAGAACAGGTCCTGGAGCAGGTCGACCATTTTAAATACCTCGGAGCTATTATAGACCGAAAGGGAGGCATCGGAGAAGAGTTGGCCACTCAAAAAGCAGCAGCTGGGAGACGTTTTCAGGCCATAAATCGAGGATTCCTCAGCAAGAGAGAGGTTGGTAAGAAACCTAAGATGGCTATATACCTCTCCACCTATGTCCCAGTTTTGACATATGGATGCGAGTCATGGACAATGACCACAACCCACAAAAGCCAGATCCAAACCTCAGAAATGAGGTATCTGAGAAAGGTGGTTGAAGTAACAAGAAGAGACATGGTCCGCAACCAGACGATACGTCAAGCCTAAAAACCCCTGCAGACCCAAGTAGAACAGTCCCAACTAAGATGGTTTGGCCATGTCTGCAGAATGGGAGAAGATCGGCTACCACGACAAGCATGGGAATCAAAGAGCCAGGGATCCAGACCCCAAGCACGACCCAGAGTACGCTGGGAAGACAACATTAGACAATTTTTGAAGGACCGAGGACTAGAATGGAACCAGGCCAGGAGGAAGACAGTCGATAGGATAGTCTGGCCCTCTCTCTTCCATACCTCTACACCTCACGATAGAAGGGGAATGACTAAGTAAGTAAGTAAGGAACCTAGTAAGTGAATATGAGCTTCTACAATGTATTGCTCTGCTTCAAGCAATGGGTATCGAAAAAAGGTCAAGTATTACAGAATATTTCTCCTCACAAGAGCCTATGTTTCACACTCCATTTTAATCCCAAATGATGGAGAGACAGATTTGTGTCTATATTTCTAACTATACTGCATATTTGTGAGCCTTTTGCAGAGCGGAAAACAAAATAGAGCACTTCGTTCAAATGTTATACTCTAAATGTGTTGTGGCATAGACAGTAGAGTGTATATCATTTTCTGGATGACACATGGAAAGTATGTGAAGTTTAAACTTATTGTGTAATTTATTTCCAAAATGGATGTATCTCGTAGTTTACAGTGATCTATATCTTGGATAACACAACTGATGGATTAGCTTCTTCAAATGGTAAGTCTGATATGGTTTTGTTTTGTTTTTGTTTAGTAAAATTGTTTCTGCTTCGTCTCTAATTACTTTATGTTCATAAAAAAATTTCAATTTATAAACTCAACATATTCAGAATCCTCATTCAATTTTTTTCTTTCAAATATACTTGTATATAACATGACTATATTTCTTAACAACTTTGAAATAACACTTACATGGTAACACTATATGAAAAACTTAAGTCGCAGACAATTTGTGACAAAAGAGTGTCTTTCCGTTTCTTGATGCCAAATGGAAAGTAGTTAGAGTATAAACTTGAACCATATGTGTTTTAGTCTCCTAATCTCCAACTACTTTATACTCATTAAAAACAAATGTGTAAATCTATAAACTGATCATTTTCACAATCCAAATTCAATTTCCTTTTAAGTATATGTAACATGACCACATTTGTTAAAAACTTTCAAATAACTGACACTTTCATGTTAATACTATATGAACAAGTTTAGTCGCAGAAAATTTGTGACAATAGAGTGTCTTTCCTGTTCTTAATGTCAAATGAAACGTAGTTATAGTACGTATAAACTTGAACCTTATGCGTTTTATTTTCAAAATGGATGTAGTTTACAAAACTTGTACCTTAGATAATTAACACAACTGATGGATTAGATGTCTTTATTAGATAACACAACTGATGGATTAGATGTCTTCATTAGATAACACAACTGATGGATTAGATGTCTTCATTAGATAACACAACTGATGGATTAGATGTCTTCATTGGGTAATTCTGAAATGTTTTGGTTTTTGTTTTTTTGTCCAATATTTTTCTTCCTAGTCTCCAAATATTTTATACTCATAAAAAAGTTTGTAAATTTATAACCTGAATATATTCAAAATCCTCATTCAACTTTCTTTTCAGATATATATATATATATATATATATATATATATATATATATATATATATATATATATATATATATATATATATATATATATATATATATATATATATATATATATATATATATATATATATAGATATATATATATATATATATATATATAAACATATATATATATATATATATATATATATATATATATATAACATGACTATATTTGTTAAAAACTGGGAAATAACACTTACACGGTAACACAATATGAAAAACTTGAGTAGCAGAAAATTTGTGACAGTAGAGTGTCATTTCTTTTCTTCAAGACAAATGAAAAGTAGTTAGAATATATAGTTGAACTATATTTTTGTTATTTTCAAAATGGATGTAGTTTAAAAAAAAAATTGTATCTTGCATAACACAACAGATAGAGTAGCTGTCTTCAGTGGGTAATTCTGATACGTTTTTTTTTTGTTTTTTTTTTTGTCAATTATGTTTCTTCCCAGTCACCAGTTACTAATACTCATGAAGATAAATTGTAAATTTATAAACTGAACATATTCAGAATTCTCATTCAATGTCCGTTCCAAATATATATATAACATGACATTTTTTGTTCTGATAGAATAGTCTGGCGCTCTCTCTTCCAAACCTCTACACCTCACGGTAGAAGAGGAACGACTAAGTAAGTAAGTAAGACATTTTTTGTTAAAAACTTTGAAAGAACGGACCCTTACATTGTAACACTTTATGAAAAACCAGAGTCGCAAACCATTCCTTGTGTAAAACATGGGAAAACCCCTACGTCCTCAAAGAGTTAATGGCTTGCAGTGTTGACCCTTGGCTAACTAGATGGACACTACATGAGGTAGGTATATGGTGTGAGGATACCAGATCCAAGATCAATCCTAACAAAACCTATGAGTTAAAGTGCTCCATGAAAAGCTCTATATTGAAAGCAGGTCTTCCAGACATTACTTTCAATCGGCAGAAAATTGAAAGGCAAGACAAGCTGAAATACCTCGAAATAATACTTCATTGCGTGTTATAATACAAGTACCATGTTGATATAATCGTACAACAGTATAACAAAGGTCTGGCAGTCTTAAAAACAATGGCCGCAGCGCACCTGGAACAGAGACTACTTTTTCTCCAGATTAATCAGTTAGTCATGTCTGCTAGCGAGTATGGTCTGGAAATACTCATACTGTCAATATCACAATGTGAACGATTTGAACGCATTCAAAATGAAAGAACGCATGTAGTCTTGGGCTATACGCAAGATACCCACATCGTGACGATGCGGTACATGCTTGGATTATATTTGTTTCAATAAAGATATGGCTCAGTCAAAGGTCTATTTGTGAATAACCACAAACAAAAGGCACCCCGCTACATGTAAACTTAGCTGACATTAAAGGAGTGAGAATAAAGCGGGGGATGTCATGAAGGGCACAGACAGAGACAACGAATGAGCAGATGACCACAGTTGAAAATATATTCAATGGTGCAGAGTGGAGTAAATCAGATGAGAACTGGATCAACTATTAGCAAATCATAATCAGCCTTGGTAGAGACTGCATAATTTGGGCCAATGAGAGGGCAGAGCTGGAAATTGATCAACAAATAAATGATCATGCCTAGGAAGATGATGCCATTGTATGGAATATAAAGACATTGAATCAGATGATACTGACTTGTGGGCAGAAACACTGAAAATTGAAATTCTTAAAATGGCAATAAAATAAATACCAAATAAAAATATGCAGCAGCACCTAAAACCAATAAATAACATTAGTAAAAAAAGAAACACTCAGTGGAATAAAGATCCAGTTGCCTGGTGGAATAAAAGCTGTGCAGAAATTCAAGAGAGAAGAAAATGGGTCTTACAAAAATATAGAAATAACAGAACAGAAGAAAACTATGATGAGTATAAACTTAATAGGAATGAATCTAACAGAATAATATTTAAAGCCAAAGAAACTAACTGGAAGGAGTTTTGTCAGTCACTTAAACCTAGCACTCAAATTAAAGAAGTATGGAAAAAGCTTAAGGCAATCAAAGGGAACAATAAGAAAACAATAATGCCAACAATCAAACTACCAAAGAGAGCAGAAACAGATAAAGAAAAAGCTAATGCCCTTGCTGAGTATTTCTATAAAGTCAGTGCAAAAAGTAGTCTTGGACAGGAAGAAAATGAGAAAAGAAAAAGACTTAGGATACAGTTTTCAAAGGAACTACCAGACCAGATAGATGAAACAAACTATTTAGATGCTGATATAACAGAGCAAGAAGTAACTGGTGTAATAAAAGAGAAATCTAATATTGCTTCAGGGCATGATATACTTAGTTATGAAATCCTTAAGAAAGTACCCAAAAAAACTATAAACATAATAACTTCCTTTATAACAAAATCTGGAGCTTAGGAAAGATACCAAAAGCACGGAAAGTAGCTATGATAGTGCCCATCCTAAAACTCAATAAGGAAGCCCATGATGTAAGTTCATAAAGATCTATCTCCTTAACATCACAACTAGGTAAAATACTGGAAACTGTTGTTAACAAAAGAGTTAAATTCTATCTGGAAAAAAATCAGTTATATAGCCCAAACCAGTCAGGGTTTAGAGCAGATAGAAGTACAGTAGACCAGCATGTAAGATTAGAACATGATGTAAAGCTAGGGTTCAAGAGGAAAGAGAAATCAGTGGCAGCTTTTCTAGATGTCGCAAGAGCATATGATGAATGCTGGAGAGATGGAGCTCTTTACAAAATGAAAAAGATTGGCATTACTGGTTAAACCTAAAGGTATTTAGAAAACCTTTTACATACAGGTATTTTGCTGTACAGGTGAACAGTAATAAGTCAGAAATATATGAACAACAGAATGGGATTCCTCAAGGATCAGTAATTTCACCTTCAATTTTCACTATAGCTGTAAATGATTTAGCAGATGAATTTAACGACATTAAGAATGAAGTATCGCACTTTGCAGATGACTGTGCCATTTGGCGATCTGAAAAAAACTTGGACCATGTTTACCAAAAACTTCAAAACCAAATAGACAAAGTTTCAGAGTGGATGAAAAGTTGGGACTTTCAAATTAATGTAAACAAAACAGTAGGTATGATATTCAGCAAAGAAATATTTTTTAAAATAACAAAATCAATATAACCATTAAAGGATAGAAAATATGTACCTCCTCAACAACAAGATTTCTGGGCATAACTTTAGATAAACAACTAAATTATAATAAACATATAGACAATTTGGTAGAAAGCTGTAGGAGACCCCTAAATATATTAAGGATTGTAAAAGGTAATGGATGGGGGGCCAGCAATAAAATAATGCTTATGTCCTACAAGTCTTTCTTCAGGGGGAAACTGGATTATGCCAGCATAGTCTTTGACTCAGCTGCAGCTTCTAACAAAGCAAAATTAGACAAAATTTAAAATGCAGCCATGAGAACCATTACAAGTGCATTTATATCGACACCAGTAGAAGCACTGGAAGTAGCTCCTGGCATACCGCCCCTCGGTCTAAGAAGGAAAGAACTAAGATTAAATTATTGGAGTTAAATAGCACAAGAAGTGACCCACCCAACACACAAAGCATTTGTCAAAAACCAACCAAGTGTATGGGACGTCCCTTTAAATAAAGATAGATATCCAACAAAGTGGAGAACTATAGAAGATCTAACGCAGTTCAAAGAACTGTCAAACACAATTGAAAATAGTAATAAATATAGAAGCAAAATACCACCCTGGGAACTAAAAACACCAATCATAGACTACTCACTTACTGAAAAGATCAAACAAAACATAGAAGATAAGGAAGCCAAAATGATAAGTAGAAAGTTCATAGATCAACAAACAAAACAAAGTCTGGCTTCCTACACTGATGGATCCAAGGGTGATAGTGGGCAACTAGGTGCAGGAGTAGTAATACCACGGTGGGGAATTTTAAAAATCACAGTGTAACTGAAGGGGCTTCGATTTTTACAGCAGACATGGTAGCGATTCTAAAAAGTTTAGAAATAATCGAAGATAACCCACCAGAAGCTGTTACGATTTTTCAGACTCACTATCATAACTGCAAGCAGTAGAATACCCAGGTAAATGTAGCCAGCCAGACATAAAGGAAGAAATTTTAGCAATTAATACATCACTAGGGAACATAGGATGTAGTGTGAGGCTAGTGTGGGTTCCAGCAGACATAGGTATAGCTGGTAACAAGTTGGCAGCCCAGAACGCCAGGTATAGAAGTATAAGTAACAACAATATAAGAGCAGGACTGGGAAGGTCGGAGATCAAGAGCCACGTGAAGCTAACTATAAACTAGGAATGGAAGAAAGCATGGAAGAACAGTAGAAAAGGCAGGCATGCGTTCAAACTGCTGAAAGAACCAACAAGGACATGCCAGGTCAGAGAAGAACTAAAGGTACCCTCGAACAAAAAGCTGTGGCGTCTCCGTCTCGGTGCATCATACTTCATGATAGAGGAACCACACTGCCAAGAATGTCAGGAAGAAAATGACATAGACCACTACCTGATCCACTGTAGAAAATATGATCAACAGAGGCTAGAATAAAAAACATACTTTAGAAATAACAATATAGACATGACAGGGGATAAGGTGTTAAGTATAGATGCCCAAGGGGAAGCCCAATCAATACTTAAACGGTTATACATAAAACAAAGGAAAACATATAAGGTTAGTAACAATGGAAATATCAAACACCAATAACAAAAATGATACTTCAGAAAAGACATTCAATCAAATAGAAATTAAGTGACAACGAAACTAACAAATCCTTAAAAAAATAAAACCAGAAAAATTAGCAAATCCCAAGATGAAACAAGAAGAGGCAATAACGGTCAGCTGTTAAGTGCCCGCTCTTCACCCATCACCTTTTCAAAACAACAACAATAAGATGCCATTGTGTAGACTGATGGGTCTGTAATACATGGAGAAATGAGGATGTGGCTTGTCTACTAGAGTAAACGGAAAAGTTGTCGCTGAACGTCGCGAGCTTTCGTGACAACAAACCCCACCTTAAAGTAGTTGTCTGCGACTTCATTAACAACCGCAATTATTGTGTCAAACTCACAATCCATGTTTCGGAAGGTTCAAAGTTGATGGCTCCAGCATGAATTACAAAACCTCCAGAAGCTAGTGCGGATCTACTGTCCTGGTCATGAAGGGTTACACAGCAATGAAAGAGCTAATACACTAGCTTCAATAGCACACATAGAAGGCGCATTGGATATGGATAAGGGAGAGATACTGAGGGTAGTCAATGACCGTCTGTTAGAGAATAACACTGAAATCGATGAATCATCTCAGCTAAGTCTGCTGAGATTTGGCATCAAATGAAAAACCAGCAGTGATGGACGAATAAGAGGATGCGTACGGCGTGTATACAACCAGCGCGCAACAGGAACAATTATTATTGATAAACGTCGGCATTTGCTGAGGGAGACTGAGCACCTAAAGGTTTGCCCGGAGTACAGTGACGTCAATTCTGATCAACAACCAACTTACATGCATGAGTTATTAAAACAACCAACTTACATGCGGGAGTTATTACAACAATCAACTTACATGCGTGAGTTATTACAACAATCAACTTACATGCATGCGTTGTTACAACAACCAACTTACGGTACATGCGTGAGTTATTACAACAAAAATCATCTCAAGAATTTTGAGACGAAAATAGATGTACCCACGGATTCCGATGGTCCACCTTCTCAAAGAATGGAGCGGACGAAAATGTATTTATGTGACCCTCTGAGAAAGAAGAATCTCGTGTCGTCTGGTTTCCGTGGTCAGTAAAGACCGTTTCACTTGCATAGACCTTTAATTTGTGCGCCCTTATATACTAAGGAATTTTTCAAAGTGTTGCGAGGTCTCGTGACGATGGCTCCCATTCCACACCCCCTCCCAGTGGAGTATTGAGTATACTTTTACGAGACTCAGTGTCATGCTGTTTAGCTGGATCATATTGAAAATTCTAAGACAAATAATGTTGACTGTAGCACATTACAAAAACATAATGAACCAATCCTGTTTTGACTAGAACAATCTAAGACAAATAATGTTGACTGTAGCACATTACAAAAACATAATAAACCAATCCTGTTTCGACAGGAACAATCTAAGACAAATAATGTTGCCTGTAGAACATTAAAAAACATTAAGAACCAATCCTGTTTTGACAGGAACAATCTAAGACAAATAATGTTGACTGTAGCACATTACAAAAACATAATGAACCAATCGTGTTTTGACAGGAACAATCTAAGACAAATAATGTTGAATGTAGCACATTACAAAAACATAATGAACCAATCCTGTTTTGATAGTAACAATCTAAGACAAATAATGTTGACTGTAGCACATTACAAAAACATAATAAACCAATCGTGTTTTGACAGGAACAAACTAAGACAAATAATGTTGACTGTAGCACATTACAAAAGTATAATAAATCAATCCTGTTTTGAAAGTAACAATCTAAGACAAATAATGTTGACTGTAGCATATTACAAAAACATAATAAACCAATCCTGTTTTGAAAGGAACAATCTAAGACAAATAAAATAACGATCAGTTTCATATGAGCAAATAACGTTTTACTTTCAAAGTTTTACTTTCAACGTTTTACTTTCAAAGTTTTACTTTCAACGTTTTACTTTCAACTTTTCTATTTCATTATCAGGGTTTTTTTTTGGGGGGGGTGGTGTAGTTCTTTTATAATTTTAATTTTGCCTCACCCTCACACTGCCTAAGAGCCGCCCATATGTATATTACTCGTTCTGTCTTTAAGTCAAATACTAAGTGGCGATGCTATGTACGACACAATATCAGATTGGGTGAAAAGAAGCTCTCACAGCAAGCAGAGGAGAGGAGAAAACGTCGAAAGAACACCAGGAAAATAAGCAGCTGATGTCTGTGACCTCAGGGGCGCATTCTAATAGTTAGTTATGACTGAATGGACTATTATTATTATTATTATTATTATTATTATTATTATTATTATTATTAGTATGTCTTTGTTAATTGTTTAAATTTAATAAAAGATCTTGATTGAGGAGTTTGGTGACTCTAATCGTCAGCGAGATATTTTAAACAGTAGATACAGAATCATCATCATGTGACGTATTCTTTCCAGAACGTTGTCTCCATTACAGCTGCTCTGAACGCATCACGATTCTGGGCAAGTCAGATACAGAATAGCTTTTCAATATTCATTAGATATTACTGCTTAGTGGAGAGCATTGCCCTTCTCTGTTTCTCTTCCCATCACGAATAGGTTCCTTCTTTACTTATCGAGCGAGTTTAGGTACACTTATTAAATGTATTCACATTTCATAATTACGAGTACCTATTCACCAATCATAAATTGGCGCGTCAGTTAGTGGCCATTACCCTGGGAGTATTTGTGGCCGGGCTAGTTACAACATCAATGTAATAATGTGTATGACCGGGTCAGTTGGCCAGTCAATTGTGTTGTGCGCAGGTAAATATATTGATGAGAGCTAATCCTTTATACGTTTCTGTTCAAGTGTTTAAAGGCCTTCCGCCTGAGATGGAAATTCTTGACTGAAGTTTATTTTTCTTTCCAAGTTCGTTCTTGCCCTTTAAGGTTTAGTGATAAGCAATACATCGTATAAGGGTTTTCAAAATGATCCAACTGTAACACAGCAATGCAGAAAATTCAATCAGAGTTTAATTTATGTCATCTGAACAGCACTGGTATTTTCACAATGATGCAGTACATGTTACTTACGCTCAGCAGAATAGTGAGTATTTTTCACAATGAAAACATAAATATCCACAAGGAAAATTTTTATCCACAAGAATAATATAAAAACTTGTCAAATTAAAAACTTGTCTACATAAAATAAAAGTGTCTACTAAAAATAAACTTGTCTTGATAATCTCAAAGACGAAGTCCTACTAAATCTAGAAACCATAAACTAATCTAATCTCAAAATCTGATCTGAGCTTATAATCTACATCTGCATGCCCTATCGACCACATCTCTTCTTTTATATACAGGTCCTTCCTTTTCCCGCCATTTTTCACACGACTCATTCTTTTTTTTTTCAACACGTTACAATTTTCTACACACGTCTCTCTGTTTTCGACAATTTGCATACGACTTTCGGTTGTTTCGACTTTTGTGACATCTCTCTTGTCCATGAACAATGGAAAAAAACCAAAATAACAACTCTCACTTCACAAAATTGTTCATTAAAAAAGACCCATTCATTATTTTCTCTGAGACAGCTTTATTATGCCTCTCTCAAAGCCGTGAACATTTCACGATACTGTGTTTTGTTCAAAAATGCCTTAACTGCTTTTAACGTCTGTTATTCCCATTCTATGTGGTTTTTTAACACGTATAAATGGTAGTGTATGCCAAGCGGTCACATATTTCTTACTCTGAACCAATCATTAGCATCAGCTGTTATCTCCACAACGAAGGTTGGCTGTAATGGATCTCCAACGTCTTCTGTCTCTTGTCTTGGTGGTGCACTCTGATAGTTTCTTTCCTGTCCATCTCTTGATGTTATCTTCCCACTTATAGCGCTGTCTTCTCCTTGCACGTTTGCCTTTACCTCTCTCTTCTATTGTGGTCTTCTGCAAGGTGTTATGCCTTTTTTATGGGGCCAAAGTATGTTAGCTGCCTAACTTTGCTCTCCCTCATTAGTTCTCTTTTCATACCTAGATTTTCTCTTTTTATACCTAGATTTTGTAGGACCCCATTATTTGTTTTCTTCTCTTTCCATGAGATGTGCCCTATTCTTGTATACATCCACATATCAAGAGTCTCAGTTCGTTCTTCCAATTGCTTATTCATTGTACGTGTTTCTACACCATGCAGTAGTGCAGAATATATATTAGACAAACATAAAGGTATGAAAACATACCTTTATGTTTGTCTAATATTTATTTACTGTTTACAGGCCTCGGGTTTCCCCTCCTTATGTGTTATTAGTGCAGAATATATAACAGTTTATGATTCTCAGTTTTAATTTGTGAATCAACTGTTTAGATGTCAGTATATGTTTCATGTTGTTGAATGTAGCTTTGGCTATTCCTATGTTCCTCTAGATTTCTGTTCCACATCTGCCATCTTCTGTTATTATATGACCAAGATATGAGTAGCTCTTGACGTGTTCCATGACTTTCCCATGGATGCCTATCTTTAAGGTGGGATTATCGCAGTTTTTGTTTTCTCAATATTTATGTCCAATTCATATTCATGACTTATACTGTTCACTTGTGTCACTAGTTCTTGTAATCATGTTCACTTTCAGCCAACAGCACGGTATCATCTGCATATATAAGGTTGTTCATTGTCTTTCCACCAATGTTCAATCCTAGCATTTCCTGTATCTACTTGAATTTTTTTTTTCTGTGTATAAATTAAATAGGCAGGGGAAATGCACAGAACCTTGTCTGACACCTCTTTTTATGTCTATGTTTGGTGAGTTATTCCATCCAGATCTTACTGTAGATGTTTTCTCCCAATAAAGGTTACTGAGTATTCTTATGTCTTTTCCAACAGTACCTATGTACACTATCCTCGCACTAATGACCTGTCATCGAAGCATCATTTTTTGGTGATGCGTAGATGGTAGTGAGGATAGTGTGATTCGCTTGTATAGCTAGGCGGTGTTGTCGCACGGAAGGTCCAGGGTTCGAATCCTGGGTAAGCCACTCACGTCTGTTGTTTTTCTGTTGTCTAGTATTCTACTTCTTCATTTCTTACGAGTGACTGATAACATACCTTTACGTTGTTTGTCTCATATTAATTTAATACTTATGATTGACATCGACAAGATATTTGTGTTTTATATTTGGTTGTTTCAGTGCTGATATTTCTATCTGAGGTTCCTCTTTTCTTCTGTTTCCTGCTCTTTTTAGCTTTTTATTTACTTTGATGACGACCTATGGCAAGGCACACGCGAAGAAACAAAGTTACAACTAATCAGAGCATGTATATTCCCAGTAGCAACATACGGCTGTGAGACATGGACACTCAATAAAACAGTTGCCAAAAAGATTACATCATTCGAAATGAAATGCTACAGAAGGATGTTGAGTACACTCTGGACAGAAAAAAAGACCAACAGAGAAGTACTGCACTCACTAAATGTAGAGGAAAATTGGCCCCTAAATACCATTTGAAATAAAGAAGCTGAAATTGTTCGGTCATATAAAAAGACATAACAGTCTGGAAAAATTAGTAATGGAAGGCATGGCCCCTGGAAAAAGGGGAAGAGAACGATCTAGATAACGGTGGATACAGAACATCACAGAGTTTGAACTTGTCTTTGGATGATGCTAGTCGACATGCCCAAAATCGTGATGAGTTCAGAGCAGCTGTAACGGAGACAATGTTCTGGAGAGAATACGTCACATGATAACGATGATGACGACCGGATTGTGATATGAATGTGTGTCAGCGACTGGTTGTGTCTTTGCGCTTGTAACACTGTTCTTAAATCTATGTTTCATCATGATAAATGTAACACTGTTCTTAAATCTATGTTTCATCATGATAAATGTAACACTATTCTTAAATCTATGTTTCATCTTGATAAATGTAACACTGTTCTTAAATCTATGTTTCATCATGATAAATGTAACACTGTTCTTAAATCTCTGTTTCATCTTGATAAATGTAACACTATTCTTAAATCTATGTTTCATCATGATAAATGTAACACTGTTCTTAAATCTATGTTTCATCTTGATAAATGTAACACTGTTCTTAAATCTATGTTTCATCTTGATAAATGTAACACTGTTCTTAAATCTATGTTTCATCTTGATAAATGTAACACTGTTCTTAAATCTATGTTTCATCTTGATAAATGTAACACTGTTCTTAAATCTATGTTTCATCATGATCAATGTAACACTGTTCTTAAATCTATGTTTCATCTTGATAAATGTAACACTGTTCTTAAATCTATGTTTCATCTTGATAAATGTAACACTGTTCTTAAATCTATGTTTCATCTTGATAAATGTAACACTGTTCTTAAATCTATGTTTCATCTTGATAAATGTAACACTGTTCTTAAATCTATGTTTCATCTTGATAAATGTAACACTGTTCTTAAATCTATGTTTCATCTTGATAAATGTAACACTGTTCTTAAATCTAAGTTTCATCTTGATAAATGTAACACTGTTCTTAAATCTATGTTTCATCTTGATAAATGTAACACTGTTCTTAAATCTATGTTTCATCTTGATAAATGTAACACTGTTCTTAAATCTAAGTTTTATCTTGATAAATGTAACACTGTTCTTAAATCTATGTTTCATCTTGATAAATGTAACACTGTTCTTAAATCTAAGTTTCATCTTGATAAATGTAACACTGTTCTTAAATCTATGTTTCATCTTGATAAATGTAACACTGTTCTTAAATCTATGTTTCATCTTGATAAATGTAACACTGTTCTTAAATCTAAGTTTCATCTTGATAAATGTAACACTGTTCTTAAATCTATGTTTCATCTTGATAAATGTAACACTGTTCTTAAATCTATGTTTCATCTTGATAAATGTAACACTGTTCTTAAATCTATGTTTCATCATGATAAATGTAACACTGTTCTTAAATCTAAGTTTCATCTTGATAAATGTAACACTGTTCTTAAATCTATGTTTCATCTAGATAAATGTAACACTGTTCTTAAATCAATGTTTCATCTTGATAAATGTAACACTGTTCTTAAATCTATGTTTCATCATGATAAATTCTGTTTGATTTCTTGTTACATCGTCTGGGCTTTTCCATGTGTATAGTTTCTTTGTGTGGTGTTTAAAAAGATGTTACATAGAACCGGCTGGTGTTCTTCACAGAACTGGATAAATCTGTCACCTCTATCATTTCTTTTCCCTAGTCCATACTGTCCTACTATTTTCATGTATTTTAATTTTCCTATTTTAGCATTCATATCACCCATTACTATCAACACATCTGTAGATTTTAGTGGTTTAAGAGTGTGTTGTAGCTTTTCATAGTATTCCTATATTTATTATACGCTGTGTTCATTAGTTGGCGCATATGTTTGTAAGATTGGTATGTCAAATGGCTTTGCTTTCATTGTCAGTAACATCATTCTTTCCTTGTGTGTCCAGTATCCATATTTGTCTAATTCCTTCTTTATTAACATTCCTTCTCCTCCAGTGTTTTTCTCCTCCTGAGCGTATAAGCGTTTATTGATCTATGTGTATGTATCCTGTATCCAATAATCTTGCCTCTGCAACTCCCAAGACCAAGAGTTTTCTATCGTTTCCTATATTTTTGTTGCGATACCATTACATTATTTAAGACGTACGTGGTAAGGCCCCAATCTCTTTCACGGTGACTAGCCTTTTTTTTCCTATGTTCTACACTCCTTTAGTGCTCCACATACTTTGCTGTTTTACTATGTGAGCCGTTGATCTTTTTAGATTCCGCCGCCTCACTCACCGTCTCAGTCTTTGTGTACTAGGGATGGACATTACCTTGAGTAAGACTACTCCTACTTCACTCATATAGTTTAGCCAGTCAGCCAAGACTGTTGCCCGGGATGTGGCCACTACCGTACACAAGCTGTATTCGTGGAGCCAGACATGAGCTAGATAAAAAGAGGGGAACCAAGTAGGATCTTGACTATCCATTAACGTTATGGCTGTCTCTCACCGTGAGATACTACCTCTCACTTTATTCTACATCCCCTGAACTAATACCTATTCTCTAATGTGTACTATACCTCTGGAGTAGGGGTGAGCAAAATAAATCTTTTGGGCTTGACGTGGTCCGCAGCTTCATTTTAATCATCCTGCCAAAAAAAAAAAATTAATCTTTCCAATCAGTGATCAATATCTTATGACGTCAGAACAAACTGAAGAAAAGAATTAATTTTACGTTGGTTTTTACATTTATTTGTATTCGATAGCCAATCAGGTAATTTTGTTAAAGAGTGTACTGTCATCTTGTTATTTAGAATCCTTGAAGGATGTAGACACGTGATGAGAACAAATAATAATGTGAGAATGGGGGGATATCTTTTATCATAATTGTTTGAAAACTGAGTACTGACTTGTCATAATTAGATAAGTGGCTCTGAATTGTTTTTCTATTTGTTTTTTTAATTGAAACTGGTTTGCACTAGTCACAGATAGCTATAATTAGATTTACTTTTTCGTGTTGGGCGAAGAACATTGCTTGCATGCCACAACTAATCTTTTTTGTCTCGTACCAGACTGCATGTCAAGGCAGAAATGGATAAATTCAAAGTCGTTTACATCGAGGCAGCCCGGGAGCTTGGTTGGAGTGGAAAAGGTAGGCGTGGTTATTGCTAGTTAAAATATTGCAGGCAGCGTCTCCATCCACAATCAATATATTTTAATGACCACGCGACGGATAACTTATCGCCACGTGAAACAGATTTTCTGCTGCGTTCTTGATTGGTTGTCCTGAAAAGGGCTGGTGCACCTCTGATATATTGTTGGGCATAAATTAAACTGTGGACAAGCGCGTGTATCCCACTGTCCATCATACTTGTCGAGAAACAGGTGTCTAATGTAAGTACCAGTATGTGTCTAAGCAAATATTACTCACTCAATAGTGGTAGCTTCAATCCGTCATATTTGACTGTGGGGATGATGTACCATTGTAGTGATATCCTTCAGCTTCTTTTTTTGTCTCCCTTGTGTTCCCTTAGACTCTCAGTAAATATGGCTTTAACATTACCATAGAATTTCAATCAAACCAGTTTAATATCTATGAACGATTTCGCTTAACTCAAATACTAAGCAACATCGTGCTGTTTTTAAAGTGAATTATATTTTATATCTACATTTCAACGTCCTTTCTCCGACCGTCCTTCGAAGCATGTCGTCAATATACATTACACAAGTGATGATTGTGATAGCAAATCCAAAGTTTATCTGCTTTTTATTATTTTTTATTTATTGATAAAATCAATGTGTTTCTTCAAATAGCTAAGTCAGCACGTCTTTTGTTTCAACCACAGTCTGGTAAAGATTGATTTAATGTGGACTTTGAATGAAATGTGTGAGCTTGTCAAAGAAATATTTTTCATATGAATTTACGTTACTTTAAAATTAATATCCAGTAATCATGTAAAATAATAAAAAATGGAACGAAACAGCTTTTATTGTGTTTACACAATGCACAGAAAATTAAGAAATAAATTGTCTGGAAAAGGTTGAGCGATAAGGCATTGGCGCTCGTTTATCACAAAGCACTCAGTATTGTCCATAGGCTGTACCTGTGTATAAGCTTTGAAATGCCTTTTCAAAGTAAAAAAAAATTATTTATATCTACTTCTGCCATTCTAAACACTGCTTTATTATGTTTCTGAGAGTGAATATATGTTGGCAATTTAACAGTTATTCATCTGTTCAAATCCATTGACGTTGTTTCTATTTGCTAGATTTATGCAAATAATGGTTCTAATAGATATACCGCTAGTGCTGGATTTGTTTTAAATAGCTCTACATTTAGGTTGTCATGGTCTGAAGCTTTTCCGTTCTTCAACCCTTTAATAGCTGTTATGATTTCTTCCCTACGTGCAAATTCTATATTTATATCTAGAACATTTTTAGCCTCTGGAATGTTCAGTTGTGACTCTGGAGGTGTTTTATTTAGTGTTTCTCTGAAATTTTCTGCACACTTTGCTTTTTACCCCAGTTCTGTGGTGACGAGATTTCCACTCTTGTCTCTCACTAGTGTAATGTTGTTTGTGTCACGCTTTCCATTGTAGTGAAAGGTTTTTAAGGTGTAGTGTTAGTAGTAGAGCATAAACAGTCTTCTGTCTAGAAAGTGTGAAATCCCAGTTTTGGAGAAGAACACTGGTGTCACAGGCTAGTCACGGCTGTGGAGGTCTCTACTTCAGTTAGTTTTCAAGATGAAATCAAAGTCTAAGGTGCCACTTCCGGTAAGTAACTACCTGTGATAATCAAATAATTCTCAACAAAATTCCACCTCAACAATATAACATTAATAGTCAGCTGAAAACATATTTATTATTTACATCTATGCTTCTTTCTTTGTGCTGAATGGTGAATGTTGGATAATGGAACTCAATGGATAAGTGTTTTACAAAATTTGGATGATGGTGAATTTCTAAGTAATTAACTTTAAAAAAAATATGTCATGAGACTTCCAAGTAATTTGGAAAGTTCTGCAAAAGTTCATTTCACTTTAATCTCTTAGCAACGATAATACACTACGCTGTTCATCATTAACAGTCATTGGTTATTTCTCACACTTGGTTGCATGAATTGGCTACAGAAATATTTAACATCGAATCTGTGCCAGTCTCCAGTATGAATGTACACAATGTTAATTGTCTAGCTGCAGTCCTCAGTATGAATGTACACAATGTTAATTAAAGTCTAGCTCCAGTCCAACAAACACTGTTGTGGACTAGGGCAGAATTACAGCAGACAATATCTGATGCTCCTGGGTTTCTTCAGGATGCAATGATTGTTCTGGAGTCTTAGGCTTCTGTTTTGTGATGACAAATATGAACCGGCGGACAATGATAGACATATGGTTAGCTTTTGGTTGTAAAGCCCACAAGTCTAGTTGTGCATACGATGAGTGTGTTTCAGATGTGTGTCTGTATATGAATGCTAACTGACTTAGCTTGATTAGCGAAAGCGAGACAAGATGGGTGTCCATCTGCAAAACAATTTCTAAAATAATATAATACATAAATATAATACAGTTTATTTATAGGTATGATGCTATCTTTGCCTTTCACATATAGAATGCCAAGTCAGCCCTGAAAAGTACTGTAACTTTTAGCAGGTTATATTAATCCAGATAAGGACTGTTGACAGGACTCTGCTGAGTCACTGTTGGTGTTATATATATATATTGTCGTTTTCCGTCTTCAGCAGTCCTACTATTTAATACAAATATTATGCATGGTACATTCACATCCTAACTACGTATATCAACCAACTAAATTCCTGAAATAAACAGTTATATTAATGTCACAAATATGTACAGTAATTCTACATACGCTCTTAGCATAATCATAAAGTTCAGAAATGACCAGATTTGATGGAGACTGTTCAGCCCGGCATCAGATGGTAAAGGTTTTAGCCTTGACAAGCTTCTCTCTAGCCTCCGTTCTTCTGTCTTTATAATGTGCATGTATAATTTAAATGTTGTTGTTGTTGTTGTTTTCGTCTACTTTGTTGCTGTAATACCCTCTTCAACCTGAAAGTTGGTTATAATTGGGGTATATTGTCTGTTAGGTTCTTCGGTGCTAGTTGTCTGTTAGTCCTGAAAAGGACTGGTCCTGAAAAGGACCATAGCTGGTTGACTGGTTTCCTCTTCGTTGCTTGTCGGTTGTGGTGTGTTCATTTCCTGCCTTCCTATCTGTCTTGTGTCGTTTTGTTAGTTTTTGCTTTCCTCGTTTCTGTTTCTCTTGTCTTCCTGCTTTCCTGTATCTGTAATAGTGCTTTTTCTATTATTGCTGGTAGAAGTTTTTCAAGTGTTTCTTCGATGACTTCTTCGTCTGATTGCTCGTTTGTTTTGGTTGCTATTGTGTTTGCTGTCATTTCCTCGATGGCTCTTCGCTCTGCTTCAATTTTCTTGAGAATTTTTGAGTTTTCTTCCGTCAGTTCTGT
This sequence comes from Oreohelix idahoensis, assembly GCA_024509875.1. Lineage (NCBI taxonomy): Eukaryota > Metazoa > Mollusca > Gastropoda > Stylommatophora > Oreohelicidae > Oreohelix > Oreohelix idahoensis. The sequence goes on along the minus strand of JAMPIV010019538.1, from coordinate 84,502 downwards.
CAGCCTCTTTACATCTGCTTCTATCTGCTGCTGAAGGCTTTGCATGTCTTTCATCATTTCTCTGACGTTTTGTAGTTCTATTACATCATCACCTTTGTCTTTGTCGTCTTCGGGAGCCTGCTTGTTTCTGTTTACGACCTGTAGTTTCATTTTCATATCTTTGACTTCAGCGGTTAGTTTGTGTAACTGTCTTCTGTCGATCATGCTTTGTTTTTATGCACCATCCGCAGCCACTCTGTTTTTTGCTTCTTTGAAAGGTATGTTTTTGGACACGGCCTCTTTCAAGATGCTCTTTGTTTCCTGGAACATCGGGCAGCCTTGGTACCTAGCCCCGTGGTTTCCGAAGCAGTTTGCACAGGTTCGGTTTGGATTTATGGCCTTGTAATTGTTATCCTCCTTCGCTTTGGTACATTCGCGATATGGGTGGTTACCCGCACAATACCGGCAAACTGCATTTCTCCTGCACGTTTTCTTGGTGTGTGAATATTTCTGGCAGTTAGAGCACTGCATCACCGGAGGGATATATGCCTCTGTCTTTTTTGTTGTGGTTTCGAGCGTCAGTCTCTCTGGTCTTGTCGATCCTTCAAGCGTCACTATCATCAGGTTGGTGTCTTTCTTGTCCCATATTTTTAGCCTTTCTACCCGTGTGATTTTGACGTCTGCGTTTTCAGCCTGAAGGCGTCTGTGGACCTCGGCTTCGGAACATCTGGTATCCACCCCTCTGATGACGAACTTCTTTGTTGTCTTGTACTTTTCCACCACCACTTTTATTTGGTGGGGCAACTGGACTTCTTTTGGACCGGATTCCAGTTCGATCATCAGCGAGGTAGTTTTTTCTGTGTTGTTGAGCGAAAGCAGGACTCCGTTTTCGTGCCTCCCTACTTTGGCGATACCTCTCCTTCCCGTTATCACTTCGAGGATGTTTATCACTTTGTCATCTGGTAGGGCCCTGAGTGAGGCCTCACCTCCAGACATCTGTGTGATCTTAACCATCCTCTCCTGTAGTGCCTTGTGACAACCGGTATTGCTTGGTTTGTTCAGGTGACGCGCTCTGCTTTCCGCCTGCGTTAGATTGTGTGGTGTGTAGGATGGTCTCACGTTCTGTTTTGTTGACTCCTGATTACTTTCTGTAGTTGTCTGATTACTACACACTGGAGCCTCTACTATGACGTCTTGCTTTAGTGGTGTTTTTATCGTCTTTTGAGTTTGGAGCAGCTTCCCTGGGGCAGCCACAGCTGTCAAATCGGCATCGTGTGGTGGTGTCATTGGTGTCTGGTGCAGCCTCTCTGTGGTTGACAGGGTTTCTGCTGACGATTCGGGTACTTGTAGTGGTGGTCCCTGGGTTTTAGACGCCGGTCTTTTTCTTTCCAACATCTGTTTTATCGGTTCTAACGCTTTCATCTGGTCTTCTTCTTCTGACATCTGTTCTATCTGCTCTAGCGCGCTCATCATGTAGTCATATTCTGGGTCTTCATCATCACGGTCAGAACTGTTTGCATCTGTTTTCTCCTCTTCCTCGCAAGGAGTCTGGCCACTCCGGCTTTCAGCCGTGTCGATACACGTCGCAGCTAGCTCCGTCATCGTGTCAAGAGTTGGAGAAATTTCGGTCCCGGCACGAGTACTTGGGGCAGTTTTGCTTTCTGGCTGTCTGTCTTTGTTGTTTGTGTTATTTCCCTGGCTGTTCTGCGCTGGTGGGCTGGTATAAACCTTCCTCTTTTTAGCGCGTGGTTTATTTCGGCCCATTTTGACTATTGCGATCGCTGTGTACGCCCTGAAAAGGACGCAGGTTATAGTGCGGTGGTTTTTGGAATGGTTATTGTTATGTGAATAGCCGCATAATTTAAAATTTCTGCTGTCTCTTTTTATAAGCTCACATCCACCGTAGAGGAGACCAAGGGTATAAATTTAAAATTTCTGCTGTCTCTTTTTATAAGCTCACATCCACCGTAGAGGAGACCAAGGGTTGGTAACTCTGTGACAGTTTCTGGTTTATGCATTTCAATGTGAAACTGTGTGAGTGGTATTCCAAACCTCTGCTTCAAGCAGCTCACCTTTTCTATCCAGAACATTTTGTGTTACATTCTTCTATTCTCCGCAAGTTCTGCTTTCTCCACGTGTCGTTTTCCGAAATTGGTTCTGATATTGATTTTATATAAAATTTTATTCAGGAAAAAATACAACATCGTTCGTTGTACTAACACCTTTACTAGCACATTCCTCCAAAAGTACTTATTCCATCCATTTTTCCTTTGGCAGAAACATAACGGAAGTCATCCTTTGTAAAATGAAATCATTTTCATTAACTTCTGACACTGCGTACACTTATACGGTCCCTAATTATAACCTGCACTTCATACGGTTGTATCCTCCATAGTAAACTGTCGTAGCATTATCAATCGAGTTTCCAGAGTGCTTTTGTTTTCTGATTTGTGACTGTTGCAGGCTGTTTGAGCTTACTCCTAGTCTAAGGGGAATAAAGCGTTAGAAGTCTAGGACATGCAAGCCAGATTTTGATTATCTCGCTCAGACAGCGGTTGTGTCTGCTGGTTAAGCTGTTTAAAAAAATAATCTATTGTTTGCTCGTATGTACGAGAATAGAGCGTGTTGATCGCTGCTAACATCTCACGGCGAGTCCCGTGTGAGATGAATTTGTTTAAGCTTTTTTTAGGTAAGCGATATTTGCCCAGCTTGCCCGGGTCAGGTGTGTCTGACTGAGGTGTTCTGGGTAAGGAGATTTTAGTGACATCGTGTCCCCAGCGAGTGTACGGGGAAGAATGTTGTGGCCATGTTTTTTCGAGTGTACCTGTGAATATGTTGGTACAGGGATTACTAATGGATTTATATGTGATTACCCATTAGAGTGAAGTGATTATCTGCAGATAAAATGTACATTATTTAAAGGGATGTGCTATAGGCCTTGCTCTGTGATTTCATACGTATTATTATTTAAAGGATCCATGAACACATATATTCTTGCACTGCTATGACAGTAGTTGCTCTTTGAGGCCATACGTATTATTTGACGGATCCATGAACACATATATTCTTGCACTGCTATGACAGTAGTTGCTCCTTGAGGCCATACGTATTATTTGGAGGATCCATGAGTATATATATATCAGTAGCACTGCGATGTTGGCAGTCTACAGGAAGAGGTAGCGTTGACGATCCCATATATTATTACTGGAGGGATCCAGGAACATATATCAGTAGCACTGCGATGTTTGCAGGCTACAGGAAGGGATAGTGCTGATGATTACATATATGATTACTGGAGGATCCATGAACATTTATTAGAGTTATTGAAGATATTTTAAGGCCGGGAGATGTATATGCTTGTAGTGATATGTAGGATGAATATTGGTAGATCCTACCTGATGCTATTTGATTCCATGTAACTGTATTCTGTCTATGTCGTTGTGATTGTGATCGTGGCGTAAATAAAGTGTTCCAAGAAAACGTCACCAGGCTTTTCAACGATCAATGGCTATTACGTACGTTACTGTGAGTGACTGTTGCAACACACACTCACTTCTTACACCTTTACACTAGTTACCCATTTATCAGTATCAGAAGTACCAGTCTGTATCAGTGACCCATATTGTCTTCCAGGAATAGACAAGCATAGTTCCTGCAGCACATGACATATTTTCCTTTCTTTCATTTATTTACAAGGCAATAGTTAACACAAATGTGGAATTGATGACAAGAACCAGACAAGTGTCAGTGGAACAAGAGTTGAGAAGAAGGCGCTGGCGATGAATATGTCACACATTGAGAAAACCTGTTGATAGAATTACAAGGCAGTCCTTGTTCTGGAATCCACAGGGAAAGAGAGGCAGAGGTAGACCGAAAAACACATGGAGAAGAGAACTGGAAACAGAGGTGAAAATGATGAGGAAAGCATGGAAAGAAATTGAGCGGATGGCACAGGACAGGAAGACTTGGCATGTGTTTGTTGAAGGCCTAAGCTCCTTGGGGAGCTAAAGGGTATTGACTGGTTGAATGGTTAACATGCTGCATCCAATAATTGCTATAGTTACTTTGTGTATCGTGATTTGTTCATTCATCAGTGCTGCCTCTTCTTGCCTAACTTGTACGGTTGTCTGTTGCCAAAAATTGAATGTGAATCGCAGTCACTATAAACTGAGTGGCCTGCCTCTGTCTAAGTCTCTATTTTGTCCTGTCCCATTGTTGTCTTTGTATTAGCTCCTTCAGCTTTATTTCTGGAAGTAGTCATGTCGCTCTTACTTTAGACAGGCTAAATTCCACCTCGTTGCACGTGGGTATTGGCATTAAGTTTAAGATCTTTTCATTTTCTCCTTTCTTATGGTTAGTGGCAGAATTCCTTAAGTCTTTGATTCAGAGAGAAGCCGGACACACAGGAAAGCAGCCTTCAGTCTTTCATGTGATTGCGCTCGAGTCTAGAATCGAGAATGCTGGCTTTCGACTGACCGCCATAGTGTCACTATAGCGTATGTGTTACGTACGCCAGAGTGTTGTTGACAATTAAAGTTGATATTACAGTACAGGTCATGAATCATTGGTATATATTGTGAGAGCCATACTGAAAGCTGTTATCAATGTTAGAATGTTGCGAATGTCGTAAGTTCTTGGCGAATAATCACACATACAACTTTGGCGAACCGTAACATTTACACATACAGTGTCAACTGTATTAAAAACCAATCAGCAGACACAGTCCTCTCAGCGATACAAATGTTTAATAACATGTTCCATCATACTTCGACCTGGTTAGTAGGGATGGACTCTTTAAAATCCTCCTGAAAATAGGTTGCCCTTCTAAAATGCTGGAAATGATAAAGTCATTCCATGACGACATGAAGGGAACAGTCCAATATGCTGGAAGCACGTCACAGCCCTTTGATATACGAAGTGGCGTTAAACAAGGCTGTGTTCTGGCTCCGACCCTCTTCGGAATCTTCTTTGCCTTACTCTTGAAGCATGCATTCAGAGATGCAACTGAAGGAATATGCCTTCACACTAGGTCAGATGGCCGTCTGTTTAATCTTTCAAGGCTGAAGGCAAAAACAAAAATCGGAAGGGTCACTATAAGAGACTTGTTGTTCGCTGATGATGCTGCAGTCGTCACTCAAAGCCAACAGGAGCTTCAGAGCTTGATGAATCGCTTCACTAAAGCATGCAAGGACTTTGGCCTCACAATAAGTCTAAAGAAAACGAATGTGCTGAGTCAGGAAGTGGGTGCTGCACCAGTTATCACTATCGATAACTATGAATCGGCAGTGGTGCACCACTTCACATACCTAGGGTCTACCATCAATGACAAACTCTCACTGGATACAGAAATCGACAGCCGCATTGGCAAAGCTGCAGCTACCTTTGCCCGCCTCACATCGCGTGTTTGGGGAAACTCTAAACTCACAATGAAGACCAAAGTTGCGGTATATAATGCCTGCGTCACCAGCACACTCCTATATGGCAGCGAGACCTGGACGACCTATGCTAAGCAAGAAAGAAGGCTCAAAACCTTCCATTTGCGGTGTCTACGCCGCATCCTCGGCATCTCGTGGAAAGATAAAGTGACAAATGTCGAGGTGTTGTCACGTGCTGGCCTTCAAAGTATGTATACGCTGCTTAGACAGCGCAGACTTCGCTGGCTTGGCCATGTTCGCTGCATGGAAGATGGTCGCATCCCAAAAGATATCTTCTACGGACAATTAGCAGATGGCAAGAGAACAGTTGGGCGACCACAGCTGAGGTTCAAAGATGTGTGCAAGAGAGATATGAGGGCACTGGACATGGATCCAGCAACATGGGAGGATCAAGCTGCCGATCGCAATAAGTGGCGATTATATTTACGCCACCACCTCAGATTGGGCGAAGAGAGGCTCACACAAGAAGCAGAGGTGAGGAGAAAACGTCGAAAGGAGCACCAGGAAAAAAAGCAGCTGAGGGCTGCCACCTCAGGGGCGCATTCCCATAGGCAGTTATGACTGAAGGGGCTATTATTATTATTATTATTATTATTATCATACTTAAACAAGGCTCCAAGACTCCAATATAATAATCTGAACAGTGATATATGCAACTACTGTCAGGTCCGCCTTCATAATAAGACTCTAGCTCGGGCTTCTTTGCCAACCATCCTACAAGTTTCTGCAGTTAAATTGTACTTCGTCAAAGTCTGTCTAGACGGACAACAAAATCACTTATGAAACACATATAAACTGAAGCCCATTAAAAATGCACCACTATTATATATACTGATGCCGAGAAGCTGGAAAAAAATGTGTGGGAATGGATTTTCTTCGCGTTTATCATGAGGTAGAGAGCGAATGGCTGCTTGAATGGAAAGTGCATGATTCAACCCACGAGTTTGTGTACAAACTACATGAAAACAATGAAAGTTACACGTGCAACACGATTCCCAACAGCTATGGCCCTGAAAATGTGTACGCGTTGTGGCAGTATACTCGGTATAAAAAGGCGTTGAGACAAAACACCCAGTACATGTGCTTAAAATGCCACGACTATCTGAAAACGACCGCCAATGAGCCATTGGTATGTTGGAGACCGAAATGAGCACGCGGGCCATTGCCAGAAAAATGAATTGCCAACACAACACTATTGTACGTCTCAATGAACGTTACGGAACCACTGGCAGTGCCCGGGATAGACTTCGAAGTGGCCAACCACGAGTTACTACCCCTGCGCAAGATCGTCATATTGTGCTGAGTCACCTAAGGAATCGTTCTCTCCTGGCAAGTCAAACAGCAAGAGCAATAGTGGGTAGACGTGGGCAAGTCTCTCGAATGACAGTCATACGACGACTCAGAGATACAGGCCTTACTGCAAGACGACCTTATGTTGGTCCAAACTTGACTCACAGACATCGCCAGCAGCGCCTGCAATGGGCAGAGCAACATGTCAGAGGGACTAGACTGCAGTGGAATGCTGTCCTATTCACAGACGAGAGCAGATTCAACATATCCTTTGCTGATGGACGTATGCGGATTTGGCGATGGTGTGGAGAGCGCTTTGCACATTGCTGTGTTCGTCAGAACAACCGATTTGGAGGTGGCAGTATTCACATTGGGGAGGATTCAGTTTTACCATCGCTTGCCTCTTCACGTCTTCCGTGGAAATGTTAATGCTGTGACATATTGTTACAGCTATGTAAGTGGCGTAGGAAGACAATGTTAATATCTTTCGCTGATGAAGGCAATCAGCTTATGGTCGTGCATACGTATGGCCGACAGGTGTGTGAATATGTAGAAGTCAATATACGCGGATGTTAAGGGTTCTGGCATACCTGCACCAACTGGAACCACACACCACAGTAAACATAAGAGTCAGGAAATATTGAAACTAGCTGTAACGTTTCACAGTTTATTACGACAGACTTACGTAGACATCATGGGACGACATATCATAGCAAATCATGGAGCAACATGTAAAAAAGTCCATAACAGTGAGCATAATCCAAAAGGATATAATCGTAGATAACAGCCCATAGTACATCATCAGGCATCAGGTACGTAAATCCGTACAACTCCATTACAGGTACAAAAAATCCCAAGTATATAAGCTGCAGAACACAGCAGCTCACAATCCCAGATAACACAGCAAAAATATTCATCAAAAGGAACTGCCCACCTCGCAGTTTACAGCAATACAGCCGGAGCCGACATACTCCATGGCTTCGAGTAATAAACACGGGGCAAGGAACATTCCCGTCAATATCCCCAAATCTCTCAATACACAGTACATTAGCAAGCCATTATATCCAAGGCTTTGAATAGCAAATACCGGGACAAAGAACATTCCCGTCAATATCTCTCAATCTTCATATCCACCATAGGAAATATGGGTACATCTATATATTAAATTCTCCCTTTTCACAAAGATATACTGGAACACACTAACGAGATGGGAAAACGACCATCTCGAAGCTCTGCCAGGAACGCACTGTCACGAGATTACAGCCTCTCAGAACAGCTCAGTAAAAATTACTCAAGCGCGAACTCACCGCGTGAGAACTCAGCTCAGCTCAACCGTCTCTTCCCCAAAAAACCACTTAGAACCTACGAGCACTTTCTTTATCTTATTAAAAAAAACTAACAGCTAGTCAGAAGAGCTATTTTCAAAAATTACTGAGCATAAAGCCCCCCACTAAAAAATCATCCAATCAGTAAAGCGTTCTAACTAACGGTGTACAAAAATCCGACCCATACATACAAATCTTTAACACCTAACTCCTACTAACAAAATATGACTTAACAGACTACACTGACCCCCGGGGAAAAAAATTATATCATTTTTTTAAAAGTACATGGAACAAAATAATTGAGGTCGATGCAATTCCAATATCTACACACAAGGATTACACTATGTTAAGTCATAAAATTAAACTAACAATAAAAGGATGAAAGTATAAGTAGAATATGAGGAAGAAGAATGCCAATAGAATCAAATGCAGACGTAGATGCCGTATGCAAGCAAAAACAAAATACGAACCAACAAGTAGAAATCTTTAACACCTAACTCCTACTAACAAAATATGACTTAACACATATCGAGATGAGGTTCTGGGTGCATTGGTTGCTCCTGCGTTCACAAATTATCCAGACTTGCAGCTTCTCCAGCAGGATAACGCACGTGCGCACACCGCATGCATTACGCAGCAATACCTACAGCAGCAGAACTTTGTGACGATTGATTGGCCTGCCCTATCACCAGACATGTCCCCTATAGAACATCTGTGGGACGTGCTTGGACGCAGAGTCTGCAGGCAAGGTTCTCCAGCTAATCTGCAACAGCTTGAAGCTGCTCTTATACGTGAATGGGACCTGATGCCCCGGAATTTCCTTCAACGACTTGTGCGTTTCATGCGGAGCCGCTGCCAAGCTTGTTTGCAAGCACATGGTGGACATACCAGATACTGAGGATAGTGTGAATGAAATTTTGTATTGGTTGCATTTTTGGTTTTCTCCCTTGCCTGCACAAGAATGCAATGAATTTCATAACAATCAAATGTACAAATTAATGACCAGCATGGATTCATAGGAAAATGAATAAAGATTCCAAATATGTAAACTTGTAAACACTTATATTTATATTTCAAACTCTGTTCCTGGATTATACAGGTGGTGCGTTTTTAATGTTCTTCCGTATATATAACTCCGATACTCATCCCGAAATACACGCCTTTAAATCACAAGATTAAATACATAAAGTGTCATTTCTCATTGAACTAAGATCACGTTTATCTTGGAATATAATATGTTATGACGGATACCGTGTTGAGCCTACTGTTAAGGCAGAATATATAATGTATATTTATGTAATGTGTATCTTAACCACACTTAGGCTATTACCAGTTAATTTACGCGGTAATATTTCTCTCTGTGGTTAGTCATGTGTTTGCATGGGTTTTTACTTATATTGAATACGATATATTTAATACGTCATAGGTTGTTTATGACGTGATGCGTTTTGCACTAATGTATGCAAAAACGGTTAAGATTCTTGGCCTTTCGTGATTTGTAGTCTTCGAGGAAGGCCGTATTATATGTAAGCTCCTAAGATACTGTGGACGTTGAGCTATCAGTGGCATTTTATATTATGATAATGTATAAGATGATCCAGAACCTAGTGAGAGGTTTGTGACAACCTAAGAAGTATTCTATGATATAATTCCGCGTCTACATTGTCTGACCCACATTACTTGGGTGATCATCGTTCGTATGCACCCCTACTACAGCGGCCAGAAATGTTTTGATGAGACGTGACTATTGAAGGACAGAACGAAGTATCTATATTATGCTATGCCATTATTTCGATGATGTCGTTATCAAGTATCATTAATAAACGTCAACCATATTATGTAGACCCATCCACCTAGCGGCTTGGATTCATCAGAACTGATGTCATGTATGTTCTTGCCCGTCTGCATTCATGTTTGTCAGTACGATGCATATTTGGTCACTGAACTTTTCAATATATTCAATATATACTACAAGAGAAAAATCACCCGTAACACCTACACACATATGCAACCGATCTAGTCGGCAAACACTAGCGAACTCCCAGCAGAAACTCTCCACAGTTAGCAGTACGATTTCCCGCCAAACGCTTCTACTTCACACCAGAAAATTCCATCCTATTACAGTAGAAATGGTAGGCTGTTCACTAACAGTGTGTTACCATGTTAGACTGTCCTGCACACAGCTAATTTGTGTATTTCTTTGTGTGGAAAAAGTGTTCCACTAATGACATGGTTTTTAATGCCACAAAATTCTTTTAGTTTATCACCATTTTCATTTGCTATTCAGCTGCCTTATCTTCCAATTACTCTTTCCTTGTATGTAATATGAGTTATAACCTTAGCACTGAGATCTTCCATTTATGTGATAAGATCATACTTTGGTGTACATTCCATTTCATTTGGTAATTGTTGACAAATCTCACCCGTGACTTCTATGGCACTGTCATTCTTTGGCAGCAAAGCACAAATTTCATTTTTCATTTACGACAATCTAAGGCCTTAGCTGAGAGTGTTCTTGAAGTACGTAAAGCTGCATGTGTCAGCATAACGAGGAATGGTAGTCAAGATGGGGTGCAGATACGGTGTAGGGACAAATGTTCTGGGCGCATTGAAAGATTGTTGGCAGTGATGGGATTTATCGCTGTCGAATTGCCGTATTGTCTTACTGTTGTGTTTCCCTAATTTGTGTTTCCAGTGTGGGTTTATTTTGTGGCTGAATATAGTTGTGTTGCTCTCCGATCATAACACCATATTGTTGTCACTCTTTTTTATTTTTGTTCTATTCCAGAATGTCTAATCATGAAACGAACATCAAAAAAAAAAAGGAAAGAAAGAAAAGAGATGTTGTGTTGATCACAAGACAGGAAGTAATGACACATGCATGAAGTTAAAATGTCAAGTTGCTTTATGAAGTATTTTTATTTCTTTTCTTTTTTGAAAAGCTGGTACATCAGCAGTAACTGCATCCTATATTAGTGTTGACTAACCCACCGATATATTAGTGTTGACTAACCCACCGATATATCAGTGTTGACTAACCCACCAATATATTAGTGTTGACTAACCCACCGATATATTAGTGTTGACTAACCCACCGATATATTAGTGTTGACTAACCCACCAATATATTAGTGTTGACTAACCCCCCCCCCCCAATATATTAGTGTTGGCTAACCCACCAATATATTAGTGTTGACTAACCCCCCCCCCATATTAGTGTTGCCTAACCCACCAATATATTAGTGTTGGCTAACCCACCGATATATCAGTGTTGACTAACCCACCAATATATTAGTGCTGACTAACCCACCAGTATGCCCAATGGGCTGATCACCCGTTGGCTTGTCACACCGATTACGGAAACAACGGCAGATGGATCTATTTGTTGTTGCCCTAAAGACGCCGCTAGGCGTGATGGGAAACTACAACAGAGAAAATCAATCTGCTGTTGCCCTTAAGACGCCACAAGGCGTGATGGCCTCTGACTGCTTGGTCGGTCTTTGGCTAAGGACGGAAGAAGAAGAAGAAGAAGAAGAACCCACCAGTATATTAGTGTTGACTAACCCACCAGTATATTAGTGTTGACTAACCCACCAATATATCAGTGTTGACTAACCCACCAATATATCAGTGTTGACTAACCCACCAATATATTAGTGCTGACTAACCCACCAATATATTAGTGTTGGCTAACCCACCAATATATTAGTGCTGGCTAACCCACCAATATATTAGTGCTGACTAACCCACCAATATATTAGTGTTGACTAACCCACCAATATATCAGTGTTGACTAACCCACCAATATATTAGTGTTGACTAACCCACCAATATATTAGTGTTGACTAACCCACCAATATATTAGTGTTGCCTAACCCACCAATATATTAGTGTTGACTAACCCACCAATATATTAGTGTTGACTAACCCACCAATATATTAGTGTTGACTAACCCACCGATATGTTAGTGTTGACTAACCCACCGATATGTTAGTGTTGACTAACCCACCGATATATTAGTGTTGACTAACCCACCGATATGTAAGTGTTGACTAACCCACCGATATATTAGTGTTGACTATCCCACCAATATATTAGTGTTGACTTACCTACCAATATATCAGTGTTGACTAACCCACCAATATATTAGTGTTGACTAACCCACCGATATATTAGTGTTGACTAACCCACCGATATATTAGTGTTGACTAACCCACCGATATATTAGTGTTGATTAACCCACCAATGCATTAGTGTTGACTAACTCACCGATATATTAGTGTTGACTAACCCACCAATATATTAGTGTTGACTAACCCACCGATATGTTAGTGTTGACTAACCCACCAATATATTAGTGTTGACTAACCCACCGATATGTTAGTGTTGACTAACCCACCAATATATTAGTGTTGACTAACCCACCGATATATTAGTGTTGACTAACCCACCAATATATTAGTGTTGACTAACCCACCAATATATTAGTGTTGATTAACCCACCAATATATTAGTGTTGACTAACCCACCAATATATTAGTGTTGACTAACCCACCAATATATTAGTGTTGACTAACCCACCGATATATTAGTGTTGACTAACCCACAATATATTAGTGTTGACTAACCCACCGATATATTAGTGTTGACTTACCTACCAATATATCAGTGTTGACTAACCCACCAATATATTAGTGTTGACTAACCCACCGATATGTTAGTGTTGACTAACCCACCAATATATCAGTGTTGACTAACCCACCAATATAATAGTGTTGACTAACCCACCAATATATTAGTGTTGACTAACCCACCGATATATTAGTGTTGACTAACCCACAATATATTAGTAGCAAAATTAAGTGTCTTTCAAGAACCAGAAGTATTTTCATGTGGCCAAACGATACTGTACCTTAGTGAAGATGCAATTCAGTATCATGATATAGCTTTCTTAAGGTGTGATGAGACATTAAAGAAAGTCATTTTATCAGATGCAGTGACTACATAAACGATCAAATTAAATTCGAAGTCTTTTAAAAATAGCGAAGGATCTTTTATTCGCACAAAAAATCGATCTATTAATAAAAGATAGTTTAGAAGAAAGTTGAGAAATGAAAATGGAAATGGAGAAGGCGTATGACGCTCCAGGCTTGTTTAGTCTTAAAACAAAAGGCAGCCTTTTGTTTATATTGTTTTCTGTTTTCCAATCAGTCTTCGTTGAAGCAGGAAAATTGCTTCAATTCCTGGAAAACGCAGAAAGGTTTTCGCTATAATGAAAAACAAAAAATCATCAATAATGTTTCACACACATGAAAGGAAAATGAAAGAATGATTGTAGATAACAGAGGAATCCTTGACGTAGAGCTTCAAGCTCAAATTGTAGACAACAGAGAGATCCTTCATGTAGAGCTTCAAGCTCAAATTGTAGATAATAGAGGGATCCTTGACATAGAGCTTCAAGCTCAAATTGTAGATAACAGAGAAATCCTTAACGTAGAGCTTCAAGCTCAAATTGTAGATAATAGAGGGATCCTTGACATAGAGCTGCAAGCTCAAATTGTAGATAACAGAGGGATCCTTGATGTAGAGCTTCAAGCTCAAATTGTAGATAACAGAGAGATCCTTGATGTAGAGCTTCAAGCTCAAATTGTAGATAATAGAGGGATCCTTGACATAGAGCTTCAAGCTCAAATTGTAGATAACAGAGAAATCCTTAACGTAGAGCTTCAAGCTCAAATTGTAGATAATAGAGGGATCCTTGACATAGAGCTTCAAGCACAAATTGTAGATAACAGAGAAATTCTTAACGTAGAGCTTCAAGCTCAAATTGTAGATAACAGATGGATCCTTGACGTAGAGCTTCAAGCTCAAATTGTAGATAACAGAGGGATCCTTGACGTAGAGCGTCAAGCTCAAATTGTAGATAACAGAGGGATCCTTGACGTAGAGCTTCAAGCTCAAATTGTAGATAACAGAGGGATCCTTGACGTAGAGCTTCAAGCTCAAATTGTAGATAACAGAGGGATCCTTGACGTAGAGCGTCAAGCTCAAATTGTAGATAACAGAGGGATCCTTGACGTAGAGCTTCAAGCTCAAATTGTAGATAACAGAGGGATCCTTGACGTAGAGCTTCAAGCTCAAATTGTAGATAACAGAGGGATCCTTGACGTAGAGCTTCAAGCTCAAATGTAGATAACAGAGGGATCCTTGACATAGAGCTTCAAGCTCAAATTGTAGATAACAGAGGGATCCTTGACGTAGAGCTTCAACTCAAATTGTAGATAACAGAGGGATCCTTGATGTAGAGCTTCAAGCTCAAATTGTAGATAACAGAGGGATCCTTGACGGAGAGCTTCAAGCTCAAATTGTAGATAACAGAGGGATCCTTATCGTAGAGCGTCAAGCTCAAATTGCAAAAGAAAAATGACAGGGAAAATAAAAATGACGAGATGTTCCCCATAGAATCCTCCAGTCCAGACAATTTATAGCAACTGGAAACCTTGCGCTGCGTGGCCACAAGGAATCCCTTTGCCGGGAAGAAGAGAGTAATGGTGTAAATTTCCTTCGGGTACTAAAGTTGTTAGCAAACTTTTAATTAACCGCCTTGAAAGAACATCTCAGTAATGTGGACAAGTACCCTGGAACAACATCATATTTATCTCCTTTAGTGCAGAATCAGCTGATGACTTCTTCTGTTCATCAGAAATTGTTACGGTGCATCCATTTGGTCAAATATTTTGGCCTTATGATTGATGCAGCTCAAAATCAAGCACATCTAGAACAAATAGCAGTTTGTTATGTTGATATTGATTTTTAGAAGAAAATAATTGATGTCAAAGAGTCTTTCCTTGGATTTATTCAATTATAATAGAAGAATGATGAAAGCATTCAATAAGTGATTTTAGATGAACTGGAAAAAGACTAAATGCTATTAGAAGACTGTTGGTCTCAGTGCTATGACAAATGTTGCAGTTATGGCTGCTTATAAAAGTTGTGTTTAACAGACTGTTGGTCTCAGTGCTATGACAATGCTGCAGTTATGGCTGGTTATAAAAGTTGTGTTTAACAGAGTGTTGGTCTCAGTGTTATGACAATGCTGCTATGGCTGGTTATAAAAGTAATGTTTAACAGAGTTATATTGACAAAAGACAAGCAAACCTGTTTTTGTAATCTTTGATAATCATTCTGTCAATTTGACTGACGTGCAAACAGATACCCATGGTACACTAGTGATCACTTTTTGTTGTGTATTTGAGTCATTTTATTCATTCCTTTTACGTTCTTCCCTTCGCTGGCAATAGCTGATAGATATAATACCCATATTGGTCAAATCTGAGTCTGAAACTCGGTGGAATTCTAATACAGAGGCAGTAAAGCCAGTCTATGAATACTTTGATATTACAGTTAAAGTCTTGAAAAGCGTGATTGACGATAGAACGTAGAACACTCTCAACTAAGATGGTTTGGCCACGTCTGCAGAATAGGAGAAGATCGACTACCACGACAAGTATGTGAAACTAAGAGTCAGGAATCCAGACCTCAAGGACGACTCAGAGTCCGTTGGAAGGAAAACATCAAGCAATCTCTGATGGACAGAGGACTACACTGGAACCAGGCCCGGAGGAAGACAGCTGACTGGATAGTATGGCCCGAAGAGGAGCAGCTAGAAGATGTTTCCATGCTATAAATCGCGGATTCCTGAGTTAAATAAAATTTATCAAGAAAACTAAGATGGCGGTGTACCACTCCGCCTATGTTCCAGTCTTGATCTATGGATGCAAGTCATGAACAATGACTACAACCCACAAAATCCAGCCCCAGACTTCACAAATGAGATATCAGAATACGGTGTTGAAGCAACCTAGAAGAAAAATCCTTATGATTGTGGACTTAGATGTAATCCTGTGGTGAGCACTTGCACAGGCGGTTTTGATCTGTCATCCAGCGGTGGTTTAACTTTTTGAAGCAAATTGCCGTAAGCTAGGCGACACAAGGTTGAATCATTCAAGCAATTCACTACTCAACTGGAGACGTACCTTGAGAAATGCGGATCGTTCAGTAATTTTGAAGAATGTTATGAAGAGCTGCAGGAGATAATTATCGCGGAGCAGTTGAAAGACTCGCTCACTCTTGACATGAAACTGTTCCTGGCTGATCACGTGGCCAAAACTCTTGAACCGGTGGTTATCTTTGCAAAAAGATACCAAAACGAGCAGGGAGAAATTAACCCTGTCAGAAAGTGCGGACACAATAATCAACCTAAGCAAGCATATCGCCCCTTTACGAATACGCAAGCTACAAACTTTACAATACAACCACAACATAATACCAGGCAGAAACAGAGCACTCAACTCTAGGGCACCAGGAGGAGATGGTGTAAATCGTAGAACCGGCACGCATTTCACATCCGACTGTAAGTTCGACAGGAAACTATACCCTTATGATATGCTAACACAATAACCGCCATCCCACCATCAAAGAAGCAGTGACCGTTAACAGTCAGCCTTTCTATGGTCTTCATGACTAAGATAATGATTTTGAAGCTCTAATCTCGCCATCTTTGGTGAAAGCTGGTAAAACTGGTAACACTGTAGAAATACAGAAGTCCCTGAAGAATGTCGCACCCATGATTCTTCATGTTGCGGCAGTTGAAGTTTCAACACGATTTATACAGCGGGAAATTAAAGCACCAGTTTTAGATAACCAAGGGAACGAACGAACGAACGAACTTTATTTTCAAAGGGTTAAGAATTGGGCACTCAGGCCCGTCTGATATTCTGCCCTTCCTCTCTCTCTCATCATATATACTATATCATTTCATCCTCACATTTACTTTAAGCATTATTAAGGCATTTATCATTATAAAAGTAATATTACATTTGCAATAATCATCATAATTAAAGTATGTTTTTAAAATAAAGAAAACAAAAATAAAAAATAAAGAATTACAACAACAACAACAACAAAATTAACGAAAAAAATAATACAAATAATAAATTTAAAAAGTAAATAAATAAAAACAATAAAACAAACAAACAAGAAGACTGATAAAAATCGAATTCCTCATACAGTAAATTAGTGATTTGAGACATATTCAGATGTGTGTTATAAGAACTCGTGAAATATTCAAACGGTCTGCTACTGAATGACTCATGGACTCGGTGTTTTTTCCAGTGCGCGCGAACAACTTTACGAGAGGTGAGCCGCTTTGAGTCTCATAGAAGATACTGCTGCAATGAATGCAATGATAGGTTCATCATGATGAGGTGGGGTAAACAGTTTCCTTCCTCACTGTCTTTGCGTCCCAAACTCAAGACCAGAATCAGACTAGGTAGATAGTTAGATAGACTAGGTAGATAGTTAGATAGACTAGGTACATAGTTAGATAGACTAGGTAGATAGTTAGATAGACTAGGTAAATAGTGAGATAGATTAGGTAGATAGTTAGATAGACTAGGTAGATAGTTAGATAGACTAGGTAGATAGTTAGATAGACTAGGTAGATAGTTAGATAGACATACACGAAAGCAATTAATTTGCCAAGGGTTGAAAATCGGGCACAGTCCCCTCTTGCATTCTTCCTTCCTCTTGCTCATCTTTTATTACTGTTACTCAAACATTCTCCAGCGTACTGAAAGTATTAATGTAAGGGCAGTGCGACATTACAAGGAAGTATAACAGCATACATTAACAGTGCCTGATCATAAAATTAAGAATATAATATTAAGAATAAGTATATTGTAATGAAAACTAGATCATCGGAGCCTCCATACAGTATATCAGGAAATATGACCTCTTAGGGGACAGCACACAGGATCTCAGGATGACCCAAGCTAGAGAGAATCGAGGATACGCCCAAGTGGTCCCTGACCTCTAACCTCTAATCAGTTCGAACATATCGGCGCTGACGAAGGCCCAAAGGGATGATAAAACCCTAAAGCCGCGGCTGTACAAAGTTATAAGACAACTACTCTCATGCTGCACATGAAGGATATTATAGGGAGAACGGTTTAGTCTAGAGACAGGTCGAGAACATGAGATAATTAACTGTCCTAGTCATATATTATAGGGAGAATGGTTTAGTCTACAGCCAGGTCGGGAACATGAGATAATTAACTGTCCTAGTTGTCGTGTGGTGAGTACTGAGGCAACTACGACAGTAGGTTTTGCCAGGAATAGTCTATGAGATATTAAATATAAGGTCTCTAGAAATTGGCTCGTTAAGAAAGAATAAAGACCTATTCGAGATAGGGACAAGAAGACAGGAATGCGAATGCTTTCCACTGGACATAGTTTTCTAATTAATTATGGAAAGAGTTCTGTTTCTCCACGACCTTAGCTTCTGCCCTTAGATCCCGTAAAAGAAAAAGCCCCCAACCTCATCTGAGTAGAGAAATTTTCCTATAAGTGAATATGTAACACCGACAGCACGAGTGATACATTAACAAACTAGATAGTGATCAAACGATCATTGGGTTTATTAATTAAATATCCACACAGATAGGATTAGTAATGGTTAGAGCGTGATGGTGGTAAAAGACGATTCACACAAAACACACAGATGAGATAATAAACTTGCAGGTAATTAAGTAATAGTTAATTAAGAATAAACTGGTGTAAAGCGAAATGATGATGATGTGATATGATACGTGTTACCAAAATGGTGAGTAATCTACACAGTCCATGTGTCTCTAAATGCTTCTCCTTGATATGAGGATTCACATGTATGCATAAAATGTCCCAAGTTGTTATACGTTATGTCGAGTGGGGTATCTCTAAGTCGAGGACGTTCTGATGAAAACTGTTGTCGGACTGAGAACGCTGACGAGATATTTATGTATATTCCTTCACTGTTTGAATATATCTCTGTAGTGTTGATCAACAGTTAATAGCTGTCATATGAACAAAAGGTCTGTTGTCTAATCTCCCGAGGGTACTGGCCAGACTGGATATCTTCACGAAATGTTAGTGATATGTAGACTCATAATCTTGCGTATATAGTCATGATTCGTAAAATATACTTTAGAGTCTGCTTTATAGAATGCGCTTAAGAGTGCGTTGCATTTGGTATAAATATGCGATTCCTCTTTTGAGCTCTTTAGCTTGACTTCAGATAAAAATGATCTTTCGAGTGATTTGAATTTGTGATGACTCTGTATTGAACTTGTGATAACTCTGTATTGAACTTGTGATAACTCTGTAGTGAACTTGTGAGACAGCAGTATATGGTGACAAAAAATGCTGCGTCCACCTTCTGACTTGTGGGTGAGACAATATTCCTTTTTAATTGAGGAATGAAAGATGTCCTATGGCGAATTCTGCTAGCCAAATGTTCGTTTTTGATAACTTATTTCTGGTTAGACGTCAGACACGCTGCGTGTAGACTCAGACTTCTGATGAACTGAAGACACACAAAAGTCTTCGTAAGTTTTTCACACTTAACATCACTGGTTGACTTTGATTTATACTACTGCTCATTATTGATCTCTCTCTGAGTTCAATTCTAATGATGTTAAATATCTTGTGCATGAGGGTGTGTGCGCATGGGAGACTGTGATGATGAGGAAGGTGAAGGATGAACTATTAATTACCTCCTATCATCATATCATCTTCTAGGAAAATCTTCTGATTTTATTAATCAGTTACGCAAAGAATTATTTGAAACTCTATCTTTCGCACATTTTAGCTGTGAGGTTAAAATAAACAAAAAATAAGAAAATGTATTAATAATCTGTATAAGATCTACTAACCTTTTTTTCCCTTCGCAAAATCCTTTAAGAACACTTCAACATAGAACTGGATTATTTTCCACTCTGAATAAACACGTGTATTTAGGCTAGGCGTTTTAGGGATTGTATCTCTGCCTCACAATATAAAAACTGAACTGCTTCCTCTAGCAAGCTACGCGGTAGATTATATTTCTGAAGTCCAATGCGGGTTTCTTGGATTCGTGACATCCAGCTCCGCCCATACCAACCAATCCTTAATAGCCCCTCTGGTCACTCATTCACAGGATCGCTCTTGTCCCCTGTCAGTCCAAACGTGGGTGTGGTTTGACAAACAGGTATGGAGATAATTGGCGGGCTAATGCAAAAGTGCTGTCAAATTGCTGTCACCTTACTCTCTGAGTGTTTATTGTTCACCTGGCCAAGCTGGGTGTCCAAGGTGGTAACCCGACGCTTGTCTGAACAGCGGCCGATCATAGATAACACCATTTCAGCATGAGACGTTTTCACCTGGCCAATCTGGGCGTCCAATAGGGTGACCCGTCGCTAGCCGCAAAGATTACAATAGTTCACAGAAATTACAGCATGCCCAGAAGTGTTTTCTCCAGATTTATCTCGATGCAACATGGGCTTCAGGCGATGATGTCAGGTATGGGGACTCAATCAAAAGACTTTATTTTTCCCCCGATGAAAGAACAAATGCGGTTCTCTAGATACCGGTCACGAGTAATCACAACGATGAAATAGTAAATGTGGGATAGCAAATGTGGGAGGAAAAAGCACAAATGTGGGCAAAAATACAATACGAGAGATGTTGGAAAAGATAGAGCTATAAGGCGTTGGCGCTCGTTTATTACACTAGTCCCATATTAAAGGGAGAATTGTTTAGTCTACAGACCGGTCAGGAACATGAGACAATTAACTTTCCTAGTCCCATATTATAGCGAGAATGGTTTAGTCTACAGACAGGTCAGGAATAAGAGAACATTAACTGTCCTAGTCCCATATTACAGGGAGAAAGGTTTAGTCTACAGACAGGTCGTGAGCAAGAGAAAATTAACTGTCCTAGTCCCATGTTATAGGGAGAATGGTTTAGTCTACAGACAGGTCGTGAGCAAGAGATAATTAACTGTCCTAGTCCCATATTATCGGGAGAATGGTTTAGTCCACAGACCGGTCGTAAGCAAGAGACAATTAACTGTCTTAGTCCCATATTATAGGGAGAAGGGTTTAGACTACAGACCTGTCGGAAACATGAGACAATTAACTGTCCTAGTCCCAAATTATATTGAGAATGGTTTAGTCTACAGACCGGTCGTGAGCAAGAGACAATTAACTGTCCTAGTCCCATATTATAGGGAAAATGGTTTAGTCTACAGACCGGTCGGGAACATGAGACAATTAGCTGTACTAGTCCCATATTGTAGGGAGAATGGTTTAGTCTACAGACAGGTCGGGAACATGAGATAATTAACTGTCCTAGTCATATATTATAGGGAGAATGGTTTAGTCTACAGACCGGTCGTGAGCAAGAGGCAATTATTTGTCCTAGTCTCATATTATAGAAAGAATGGTTTAGTTTACAGACATGTCGTGAGCAAGAGATAATTAACTGTACTAGTCCCATATTATAGGGAGAATGGTTTAGTCTACAGACCGGTCGAGAACAAGAGACAATTAACTGTCCTAATCCCATATTAAACTCCCCCCACCCTTATGCAACAGCTGGATAAACCCAATTTACAACCCCATTGAGGATCATGGGCCTTAATTATATGTTTTCCTTAAATAGTTTTGGCCGGGCAGCAACGAGAGACTCGACAACACGTGAAATCTCGCTCGGACTGCAATAGCGTGGTCAACTAAAATTGTGAAAAACCACCATTAATCCTTGATGATTGAAAAGAAGCAGAGTACACAACTCCCAACAATAGAGAGCTCAGACATCTATTCACCACTGATCCTCAGCATAACAGAGCTGAAAAGACGCAGGCTGAAGACATAACCTGCTATGATAAACAACATACATCACAGCGTATACTTTGGGTGGAGCATTCCACAAAGAAGATGGTGTTCTATATCGCCGAGTGAGAAATGAAAAACAACTGTTTGTTTTACTCCCTTTCACCTCTCACATCATGATAGCTGGGCATGTCGTGCTA
This sequence comes from Oreohelix idahoensis, assembly GCA_024509875.1. NCBI lineage: Eukaryota > Metazoa > Mollusca > Gastropoda > Stylommatophora > Oreohelicidae > Oreohelix > Oreohelix idahoensis. The sequence continues at coordinate 62,584 of JAMPIV010019538.1, read as the reverse complement.
TCAGATGAACATCTTTAATTGGGAGTTACTGTGCCTATTTTTGCGTACAGTCTGGCAACTACTATCAGCCAAAAATACCAGTCACTGACAACGCACAGATTGGATTGGAAGATGAAAGCTCTCTCACAAGAGACAACACTAGTGGAATTCAAAAGCACAGTAAAAATGATCGCCCAAATCATTATTATTTAATAATTTTTCAGGAAGTCCAGGGTAGCATTGTCGAGGGATGTTTCCCTTGCTCCGGCAGTAGTAGACAACGAATGTTAAAAACGTCGTTTAAGGATATGTTTTCAGAAGATAACAACCTTTACTCAAGTTTACTCTTGATAGATACGTAAAATCAAGAGTCGAATTGCTTGGTTGGAGTACATTCCTTGCGTTGTAGGAGTAACTGCCTTAAATTTAACCGCTAAGAGTGTCCTCTGGGGGTTCCAGAACAAGGACTGCCTTGTAATGCTATCAACAGGTTTCCTCAGTGACTCAGTGAAGACGTAAAATGCTCTGAATAATTCTCTTAAGAATTAGAACGAATTGTCAGGCCACCGAGACTAATGCTACAGTGTGTTGGAGAGGGGAAGAAGAAAATTGCACCATTTGCATATATATATATATATATATATATATATATATATATATATACATATATATATATATATATATATATACATATATATATATATATATATATATATATATATATATATATATATATATATATATATATATATATATATATATATATATATATATATATATATATATAACCCGCACGCAGCCTTGCTTCTTATGCTCCAGTTTCCATTTGGATAGGTGTGGAAAAAAAATCGAAAAAAGGTGATTCGTCTTACGAGGACAAAAGACAAAGAAAATAGCCAACGTTACGGCCACAAGGCCTTCGTCAGGTAAAGGAATGAAAGTGAAGGCTAGATAGGACACATAAGAATCTAAATAAATATAAAAATAATAAAACCTAGGTTCTTTCCTAAAGGCATCGAAGTCCTAACACTTTTGCTGACTGCAAACGGACGAGCGTCCCCGGAAAAGGAAATTACTGCCACCACCGGATGTACACAATACATACTAAGAAACTAAAAAACGAAACTGAACAATAAACTACCCAAACGTAATATTAGTGGGGACTGGAAATAGAAGAGGACAGAATGAATTGGAGATAAATAAATATGAAATAAAAAATCAATATTAAAAACATAGTAATATATATTCCTACATATTATAAGATGGCTGCCGAAAAATAGAAAAAAATAGGATAAGAGTGGAAAGAGTCAAAATACAACGAGAGATAAGGGTGACAAAGGCGTGTAGAGTGTTAAGACCAGCTGGTTTTAGACACCTCATGCTGTGGATAAGACGGTTCTCATGCGGTTCTCGGCTAGCAGTGTCAGAGGAGCAGGATCTGATCGCCGTGACCTGGATATTGATGGGACCATGGTGGTCAGACCATTAAAGTGTATGACACCTGGTGTGGATTTTTGCTGAGAGATGTCATTCAAGTGCTGGCTGAATCTGTCCCCAAGTCGTTTGCCTGTTTGGCCAATATGGGTTTTGCAGCAACGTTTACATATGATCGTATAAATGACATTGTGCGACTCACACGTGAAGCTACTGGTGAAAAGACACCTTGTGGGTTGAGATGACATACTTGCACGTCTTGCATCGCGTTCGACCACATGGTAGTGTGCCAAAGTTAGTGGCATTCTCCTTTGGGAGACGGCTGTGAACAAGAAGATCCTTCAGGTTCTTGTCGCGTAAATATGCCACCAAAGGTGCTTCACAGACTACTTCTTGAGTGACATAATCTGCTTGGAGGATAGGTAGGTTGGGGAAAATGATCTGTTTGGCTGCTGTACATTGAGGATGATAGGTCAACATTTTACTCTATCCGAAGTGGATTTATAGTGAGGTTTGAGGGCCTCCTGACGAGAGATGGGGAGCACACGTTGGAGGGCAGAGGTGAGAACATGTTCCGGATAAAGTCTGCTACGGAAGAAATCCAACATCTCATTTGCTTGGAAGTGGAAGTCATCGAAGTCTAGGCACAAACGGCGGAGGCGAAGTTGTGAAAATGGAAGGGAGTCATGACAAGCCCGAGGATGAGAAGAGGTATACAGGAGGTAGCTATGGGCATCTGTCGGCTTGTAGTATACTTAGGTATAAAGGCCGGAGGGCGTGATAGAAATAGTAATGTCAAGAAAGTTGACAGATACTGTGGAGATGAGGGAGGTGAACTTGATGGTGGGGTGGAAGTGGTTGACAAAGTCGATGAAGCGGGATAAATCAGTCTCGGACATATCTGTGAGACCTTTGCCATCATCGATATATCTGCGGTAAAACCCAGGGAAAGGACTGGAGTATTGTTGCCATACCTCAAAGTGGCCCATGAACAGACAGACATGACTATGACCCATCTTCGTTCCCATGACAACACCACTAATTTGGTCAAAAAACAGACCATTGAATTCAAAAGAATTAAGTTGAAGGACCACTTCAGCAAGACAGAGAAGAGTTTCAGATGATATAGAAGGACAAGTGCGCTGGTCAAGAATAAAAAACCGAAGAGTTCGGAGACCATCAGAGTGGGGAATTGAGGTATACAGAGAACAGACGTCTAAAAAGAAAAGACGGTAGGAGCGGTCTGCTGAGAATCAGATAGAGGAGAAAGTTATAAGAGCATGATTAGTGTCTTTGGCAAAGAATGGAAGATTCTCAACGATAGGCTGGAAAATGCTATCGAGGAAATCAGAAATGTGTTCAGTATGACAGAAACAGGCCGAGATGATAGGTCTGCCATGGTTGTCGATCTTATGAATTTTGAGGGGAATGTAGAATACTGGTTTGCCCAAAGAACTTTCATGAATCCTAAGATAAGATGTGTGGGAAGGAAGAGCTTTACTGGTGATGAGCTGTTTAATGGTGTTGTGTACAATGCGATTGTTATAGACAGTTGCATCTCTGGTCCTGGGCCTGTAAAAAGAGCCATTGGTCAACTGGTTTTTACCTTCACTTAAGTATAGGTCCTTCTGCCAGACGACAATGGCTCCTCCCTTGTCAGCCGGTTGATGACAATATCGTCTCTACGGCGAAGAAGGGAGAGAGCACGGGACTCTGCAGAAGTGAGATTGGAATAATGCAATCTACGAGGGCGGAGCTGCTGAATGTCATGGATGGTGTTTTTGATATCGAGTCCAGGGCATGGGAAGCCCCAGGTTTAGGTGTAAAGGAGGTTTCGCAGAGTAAGTAAAACGTGCGAAGGAATCGGATTCAGCCTGAGACTACGGAGTGCTGTCTTCCTGTGTAAAATGGAACTTCAGCCTCATGCGACGGTGAAACAGATGAACATCCTGAAGGAGATTATATAGGTCTAGGGTCGGACGAAAAGGAACATATTTAAGACCCTTACTGAGAACAGAGCGCTCTCCCTCAGAGAGCAGCAGATCCGAGGGGATGCAGACTACATGAGTGCGGGATGGAGTGGAGGATGGAGAGGCAGCATTATGGGTAGGAAGGAGACGGGATAGTTTAAGATGTTTAGTAGTGGAAAGGAACTCGTGCAGCTGCCAGTTCAGTGTGTGGATAGTGGTGCGTATCATAGAATAGAGAGGGAAGTTGTTGCAGGTGAGGCAACGTAAGTGAAGCAGAAGCTGGGACTGTTGGGCACTGAGATCCGATAAAATGGCGGGAGTGACTGTTTCCATTTGCTGAAGTTCCAAGCCAGCTTTCGTCTGATGTCTAGAATCAGTTATAACAATATATCATGCATTTTTGTTTTATAGTAGGTGGGCATCTATAACAAGACCTGTCAACATCTTCTATTAGAATGCTGCTTTCAAACACAATCACGATATGTTATACTGAGTCTGTAGTTTTTTTTCAAGGAAATATGTAATTCTAGTATTTACTGCACATATGCTCTTTAGTCGGAAACAAGCTGTGTTAATTGGTTTCAGCTGAATTCGTTTTATTTTCAAAACAGGCAACAGTAATGACAGATGAATACACCTGGGACAGAAAATCCTGTATGCTTTTCTCGACGTCCTGGACATTTGTCTTTGAAACAGGTGCATTCTAAATGTTGACAGGACCTACACATATTGTGTTACATTTCGACGAACGTGCAATAGAATAATCCTAACTAGAAGACCTGATAGTTTCCAAATCTTTGGAATATATTTACCGTTTTCATCTAATCTCTGAAACAATTGTTTGAGTACAATGCATGCGACCTTCTTCTTTAATCTTTGTTTGGTTTTTAACACGGTTGCATTAACGCCAACCAATATACGGTCATCTGGTGACTTTACCTCATGGGTAACTTCTAAGTTATCAGATAGATCTAAGAGGACTTTAATGCTGGCTAGTAACTCTGAAGATATACCAACATTTGCGGGCATTGTAGCTCGACCCATGGAAAGACCGTCAGACAAAAGGGACTTTGATGAAGTAAGTATTAACGTTTTACATTTCAATAACTTCTTATGAACGTACCAAACAAAGATAAAATACGTCCATAGTCAAACTTCCGTACTAGCAATTAATTTAACACAAGTACGCAAACAAATTATACATGGAAATAAACCTGCTGCATATAAGACTTTATACACATATTTATAGTCTAGTTAACTTCCTTCCAGTCAATGTGTGTTTTTCGTTTTTTTGGTCCGGATGGTGAAATGGGAAGTAAATATAATATATTGAACAAACATTTCCAGTGTCTTTAATATTAGTAATAAAAGCTAACTCATTCATAACTGACAGTGGTGATGCGCCCTTGAGATGCACTGGCATTCCTTTCGATTTTTTCTTTTCTTTTCTGTTTGTTGTGGGAGTTTCTTTTTGCCAAATCTGAGGTGGCGCCGTAAAGAGCATAGCCACTTGGTGCGACTAGGAATAGCTGTTAATACTAGAAAGAAGGATAAAACGTCAGTAGTAATACTTATCACCGTAGATCCGAGGAATGTTCCTCAAGCGTAGAATGTTAGTAAGCTAACACACAGCGGGTTTACTGCATCTTGAACTGTTTCCGTACTTACTACGGCCATTTTGTGTAACAAAGGTTGGTTATAATCACCCAACTTTTTTTGTTTAGTAAAAGACGCACAAATATTCCACACCTAAATCCAAATAACTGTTTTGCTAAATATCTTGACATTAAATAGTCTTTGGTAAATGTAAATATCTGTTGTGTATAAAATTGTGTACATAGTGAATTTTCGACATAATATTTCATTACGTGACCTGAACATTTCAGAAGGACACAAAATGTTTATTTATAATTATAATCAATACCACAAGAAACGTGTCTCTGTTGAGTATAATTGGATATAACATAACAGGAAAATAATTTTAAGAGTTCTAGACCTGTGCACAGCTTTACAAATGATGGTAAGTTAAAACTTTTATTTTCTAATTATACAAACATAATTATTCACAACATTTGTTTGACAATATTTGTGTATTTTATTTCATTTAGAAACAAATATTTAAAATTTGCACATTTTGATGTAAAACACGTTGCTCTTGTATATAAAATTAGAAAAATATAATAAATGTTTTAAGGACACTCCAACCTTAAATACATAATCCTGGATACTACGCTTAAACACTTGGGTTTAGTGCACGTATATTAAGAGTATACGTCACCGCAGATAAATGTTTCTACCGTACTCTCCTAAAATAGCTTCTGATCACCGTACCCAGCTCTTGACCTGCATGTGTGTCTGAATTTGAGCCCGTCGGAAATTTCTACTGACGGGAGAAGGGGCGAAGGAGAGCTACTGGCGCCTTAAAACCAGCAGCTTCGGGTAGATCCTTGGTTGGTAGCATATCTATGGTAAAACTCTGATTTCAGATTCATCACTACCTTGCAGGAATATCCGTTTACGGAAAAGTTTTCGGGAGTAAACCCTGATGATAAATCTAAAGTCGGTGTCCCTAAGTCAGTCTAACGTTGATTCAACATTATTCTGGTAACTCCAACGACGGGGCTGGTACCAAACTTTATCGGCTACGGCTGTTCCTTTGGTTCTACCGGCTACGTGGAGAATGAGAACAGGCAGCATGGGCAACAGTTTGATCTCCATATAACTGTGCCCAAGCTCGCGCCCTAGAGACGATACTTCAGCTTCACACTATGGTGACGTTACAACACGGAAAGTATCATCATCATCATCAGTTGCCATCTCCACAACGAAGGTTGGCTGTAATGGATGTCCAACGTCTTCTGTCTCTTGTCTTGGTGGTGCACTCTGATTGACTCTTTCCTGTCCATCTCTTGATGTTATCTTCCCACTTATAGCGCTGTCTTCCCCTTGCACGTTTGCCTTCATCTCTCCCTTCTGTTATGGTCTTCTGCAAGGTGTTATGCCTTTTTATGTGGCCAAAGTATTTTAGCTGCCGAACTTTGACCTCCCTCATTAGTTCTCTTTTCATACCTAGATTTTCTAGGACCTCCTTATTTGTTTTCATCTCTTTCCATGAGATACGCCCCATTCCTCTATATATCCACATTTCAAGAGCCTCAATTCTTTCTTCCAAATGCTTATTCATCGTCCATGTTTCTGCATCATACAGAAATGCAGAATATATATAACACTTTATGATTCTCAGTTTTAATTTGTGAGATAACTGTTTAGATGTCAGTATATGTTTCATGTTGTTGAAAGTAGATTTGGCCATTCCTATTCTCTTCTTGATTTCTGTTTCACATCTGCCATCTTCTGTTATTATATGACCAAGATATACGTAGCTCTTGACTTGTTCCAGGATTTTCCCATTTACGCTTATCTTTAATGTGGGTTTATGGTCTGTTTTGCTAATTATCATAGTTTTTGTTTTCTCAATATTAATGTCGAGTCCATATTCATTACTTATACTGTTCACTTGTATCTTTTCCATCAATACCTATGTCTTCGAGGCATTCAATTATTTTCTCATGATGGACTCTGTCAAAAGCCTTCTTATAGTCAATGAAGCACATATACATACTTTTTTGGACCTCTGTATATTTTTCTGCTAATATTCTTAGGCAAAATATTGCCTCTCTTGTTCCACTGTTCCGTCTAAAACCAAACTGTTCTTCTTGGATTTCGCTGTCTACCTTACTTTTTATTCTTTCCTGTATGATTTTGAACAGTATCTTAATTGCATGACTCATCAGGCTGATTTCTGAAGTCTGAACATTCTGTTGCATTTGGTTTTTTAGGCAATGTTATAAAAAAGTATCAGGTACCAGTTATATGCATCTTGCCATATTGGTGTAGGGCAAGGCGTTAGGGGCTACTTCCGACAGTGTGAAAGGTTCTAAGATCTCACTGGACAGCTACCGCCCGCTTCAAGCTGGGCAGTCCTAACAAATTAGGTGTGATCTCGCCACTGTCAGCCTTCCCCATTAGGTGCATGGGGATTAGGGTCGAACCCGAATTTTTGACATAAAATATTGCACTAAGCTATAATCACAAAACAAGAAATAATAGAAAGAAACTATCAGACTGGGATACTGGAATGTTCACACTATGTTGACTATCCGAAAACCTGTATAACATAAATGATGTTAGGAAGACATCCCTAATCAACAACGAACTTAACCGACTATAATTGGATATAACTGCACTTCAGGAAACGCTCCTGAAAGGCTCTGGAAAAGTTAGCGAAAAAGACTACACGTGTTTTTGTCAAGGAAAGAACACGGAGTAGGTTTTGCAGTAAAATGATCGTTAAATAAAATGGTTGAACCAGGTGAGAATGGATAAGAACTTATAACATTCTGCCTTCAGACTAGCGCAGGTCGCATCACTCTTGCTGGTGTGTATGGCTCCTACTCTGTATTCTGCCTCAGAAGCTAAAGACGAGTTCTACGAGAATCTAGGAGAAATCAAAAGCACACCTAGGCAAGAACAACTTGTATCTCCTTAGTGACTTCAAAGCTAGAGTGGGTGCCGATAATGTCTCATGGCCTTCATGTCTGGGCAGGTTTGGTATTGAGAAGATAAGTAAAAATGGACAACGGCTCCTGGAGCTTTGTGTCCATTATTACCTCTGCGTGTCCAACACCTATTTTGAGACAAAAAACGAGGACGCACTTTTAGGAGACACCCACGATCCATGCATTGGCACAGACTGGATCTGATTCTTGTCAGAAAACTACTCCTCAAGTCCGGGCTTTCTACGCGCTCGTAATAATAGTGCAGACTCCTTGGTTTGCTGAAAATCAGAGCACAACCAAGCAAACTCCATCGTGAAGGACATGAAGGGACACCCCGCGCAGATTTCAGCACGATGTCAGACCCTGTCATAATAGCTTAATTTATTACGACCTTCAGGAAAGCACACAGTAGCCCTCATCATGGTGATGCTGTTACAGGGAAAAAGGAACACCAGCGGAACATCATTCAAAGTAATGTGTTTGATACCTTTGGTAAGAAGACAGCGAAGTTAAATGACTGGTTTTATGCTTCATTAGATACCACTCAACAGTTACTTGAACATAATCCAACCACAACACCCTCCAGAGTACCAGCTATGTAACAACCCTTTTGAAACTGTTGACATCATCTATTTGAGTGCCCAGCACTCGATGATGTTATGAAAATGTTCCTTCCTCCGAGGCTAGATAAGTGGATCACCTTGTACGGAGAAACACAACAACTTGTGAAAACATGCAGATATCACTACTTGGCATTGGGCCGAAATGCGAGAGCCCAAGCGCCGCTACATCAATAACAACAACATGCTTCATCAGACATGATGACACCTGTCATTGAAGCTAAGCGCAGTGCTTCGATTGAAAACAAACGTTCAGCGACTGCTATAACACCACATATTCTGAAAGCAACGAGAAGCAAAATTCAACAAACTGCTCAACGTTGTGAAAATGAGTATTGGTTCCAGCTCAACCAGAGCATCCAGATCGCAGCGCAGTCAGGCAACACCAGACACATGTACGACTTTATAAAATAAAATCTTGTGGTCCTCCCAAAAAAGTTAGACGGCACTGCTAAAAACCATCAGCGGGTAGAAAGTCAGAAATAAGGGTAATCAGATGGAAAGATGGTTCGAGCACTGCACTGAGCTTTACGCTAGAGAAAATACCGACATGTCCGCAGCCCATGACGCTGACTAATGTCTACCAACTATGGAGACAAGAAATTAACTAAGTCAATATGCTTATTAAATTTAAAAAATTAGAGTACACTGCTATAAGCTCTCAACTTACTAACACTGTGCTGGCAGCAAGGATTCCGCTAGAGACAAATGGTAAAGAGTGTTAGGGACTCTTAGCTTAAATGGTGAGAAAGAGACTGCAGGTGGCGTATATGGTTTCTGCACGTGCACGAGATGAAACAACTCCAGACGTAAGAACTACGGGAAAGAGTCATCGGCCGCCTCCTGAGACAGGGAAATCAACGTATCATTAGCCACTCTTTCTCGTTCTATGAGCGAATTGCATTCTGGATGAAACCGAGGACGGTATAAGATACAAAATGCAGATAATTCCCCGTGTACCAAGTAAACATAGGGAAAGGGTACTTGTCGTTTTCCCAATAAGCGTTGCTAAATAAAATTCCGCTATTTCACGTAGAAAGGGGTTAAACTAGATTGGGCCATTCAAGTCTGACATGATCAAAGACAGAATTAGAGTTATGGGAGTTAAAAGTAAGAAAAAGGGCGTAGACAATATATAGAAAACAAAGCAGGGCCGACCCTTCAGACCAAAGTGTCAGACATTTCCTATCGAATCATGGCAGTCTCAAAAGTGGAATTGATGACAAGAACCTGACAAGTGCCAGTGGAACACGATCTGAGAATGGCACGCTGGCGATGGATAGGACACACACTGAGGAAACCTGTTGATAGCATTACAAGGCAGTCTTTGTTCTTGAATGCCCAGGGACAGAGGTAGACCAATGTCACAGAGACAGATAATTTGTTTTTCCATCTCGTCCCATCTCTTTTAATGTTCTGTTTTCCTAGACATTTGTATTTTCTTTTCTTTCCTTCTCAACCCTACCCAAGGTTTGTTTACGTTCTGCCTTCAGTAGAAATTCCCACTGGACCAGCAGACGGTCATATAACGTAATGTTATCTAAATGCACCTGTGGTTCGTTCGACCAGAGAAACATTTCTCTGGTCGCTGTAAGTCTTTGATCACAAGCGAAGAAGGTTTCTGTGTAGAACCGGCTCGCTTGCGGTCGGTAACAGGTTCTGATCTTCGATTCAGAGGAGATAACGACTCACGTTCGTTCTGAGAGATTTGTTGTGGCCCCTGACCATAATATTATGTCTATCGGGGAAATTTTCTCAAAGTTGTTGCTTCTGAAATTTTTTGTCTTACTCTCGATTACGCATTACGCCGATACATCTGTAGAATCAGGTCAGCCAGGTGTCCCGGATAGCGTTGTTTGTAAACTATAAGACAAAAATTTTAATAAGTCAAACACACTCGTGAATATTCCTGGCCCGTAGATGACCATATGAGACTTAGGCAGAGTTAGCACAGCAGAACTAGAATGTGTTTGCCTATGTTCTTGTCATTTTTCGGGGTGAGTTGACATACCTTATTATATTATATTCATGTTAGCTTTTTATATATATCTGATAGGAATGTGACTTGAATTCATTTTGAGGATTTCTCCCGATAATTTAGTTCAGTGATAATAGTATCAAGGGATGGAACGTTGTCTCGGAGCGCATTATGGTTGTAAAACTAAAAGAAGGAGAAACCATAGTCAATCTGGTCATAGTGTATGGGCCAAATGAGGATCAGAGAGCAGAGGTCAAGGAGGAATTCTTCGAGCTGCTTCAAAGGACAGTGGATGACTGTCTAGATGAAGTTATCATGCTCGGAGATTTTAATGCCAGAGTTGGAAATGACCATGCTAGATGGGGTGGAGTTATCGGAAGATATGGAGAAGATACTCTCAATGACAATGGAAAGCGACTCCTTAGATTCTGCAGTGAGCAGAATCTGATCATTACAAACACAAAGTTCCCCCATAAGCGCATACATGCATACACTAGATGTGAACCAACCAAGAATGAGAAGTCAGTGATCGACTATGCCATTGTTCGGAGAAGCTCATTCAGATATGTCCGAGATGCAAGAGTCTGGAGGGGGCCAGAGATTGGAAGTGATCACTACCTGCTAACAATCAAACGAACAACTGAAAGAGTTGCTCAGCCTAGGAACTGCCCAACATCACGCAAGAAACCAAGTAAACGAGTAGGAGAAATGAGCATTAGGACCTACAAGCTGAGAGAGCCAGAAATTAAGACCAGATATCAGGGGCTTATTGCTACAGCAGTGAGCAACACAGAAGAACGACCTGATGACTTGGAAACCCTCTGGAATAAATTCAAGGATATCATAAAGACAGCTGCTGCAGAAGCATGCGGTGAAGTCCGACTTGGGAACCAGAGAAAGAGGACACCTTGGTGGACAGAGGAAGTCAAAGAGAAAATAAGAGAGAAGAAAATGGCATGGAAACAATACTTAGGAGCTAAAAACACAACAGGACAAATGGAAAAATATAGAGAATATGTGACACTCAGAACAGAAGCAAAGAACAAAGTGCTAGCAGCAAAACAGAAGTCCTGGGAAGAATTTGGAGAAAAGCTAGAAAAAGATGCACAAGAAAACCAGAAATTGTTCTATAAGACCCTAAAGAAAATGAGGAAGGAAAAACAATGCCCTCTCAAATTTATAAAGGACAAGCAAGGTGTAACTGTACTTTTTCTCTTGTTGAGGTGATCACTGGCCCAAGACAGTATACATGTTGTTAGGTGTGTAGTGCGAGCGGATGATGAACTGAGTGTGGGTGCGAATGAAGGCGCGAATGTGTTTAGGCTCTTATGTATGTAGACCCTGCAACCCATACACTCACATGCAGTAGTCAAGGATGCTTGGACACTGCAGACACGTTTCAAAACATTTATTGACGAGAACACACATGGTATCAACAGGAACAGTCATTGTAAACAAGGTCATGCTGACCGGAAATCGATAGGTATACATTAGGCATTCAGCAAGCTGGTAAACATTTGAATATTCGTGCATGGTCAATACAATGTAATTCAATAAGGACAGTTCGTGGCGTCGCCCTGGGATTACTGACTAAACGCGTCAGATTCCTTAATCACTTTGACACATAGGTGCAACTTGGCATTCCCCGCCAATTGCACATTATCAGGCTGTAGTATAATAGCCGAAAACACAGGCTTCGTTCTGACGTCTGCCGTGTACTGCTGATAAGCAGGTTACCATCAACCCTGCAGTAATGCGTATGTGGACATAAATATACCGCCAATCTGCGGCTCCCACAATATATCTTCGTCACTGGATTTCTGGATGGTATGAAGACTAATAGTCTTGGATGGCTACCTTGAGCACAACATATATGTTCTGTAATGGAGGACCGGTGAGCTGCAGTTCACAGACTAGGCAATCTTCTAACATGTTCTGCTACCGAAAGCATAGTAATGGAAAAAGTCGGTATTACCTGTAACCGAGTCCACAGAACTTAACAAGGAACTCTGCTGTCATTCCAACGCACAGAGATTCACTGGGGAAAACTGCCAGTGCAGTCACTTCGAAGATTCTCCCCGAAAAACACAATGAACTCTCGTCCCTTCAGAAACCAGGACACTTCCCGGCTTGCCGGAAGTCTAACTCAACTCCTCCTTAAAAAAAACCTGCCCATGGGCATACGCCCGAACTGTCTACCTTTGACCCTAAAGGTCAAACACAATGAATGAATAAACAAGGGAAGACAACCGCTAGTCAACCTGACATCGCAGGTAAAGACACAATTATTCTTATGATAAAAACATAAGCAAATAACTTGACAGATGACTCCGTCAAAAATGACAGCAACATATTACTACCACCCCCCTGTAAAAAAAATGAAATAAACAAAGCGTCTGAAGAGGATACAAATCATATCCCAACATAGGAGAAAATATTTCCTTTAAGCCAAACAAACTAAGGGGGTACCATTAAAGAAACCTAAGTTGCTGGCAATATCAATCATATATCAATCATTACTAAATACTATAATTATAGCAATATACAAATGTCATGAATTACAATGCTATATTAGCAACATATCACTGATGGATGGACAAAATGAAATTTGTTAAATTATCTAAACATCATCCAAATACATTTGTATTACAACATATTAGGATATTAAGGACAGACCTAAGTCCGAAAGTGTATCAGGAAAAACTAGGACACAAGATTTAACTGGAATCATGTGGGCATCTGGACAATATGTCCGCCATCACATTATCCGAACCACGGATAGCTTGCACCGTGAAATGGAAAGGCTGAAGAGCAATAGCATAACGAGTAGATCTCGAGCTCTTCAAATCCTTACTTTGCATAGCCGTAAGAGCTTTTTGGTCGGTTTCCATAAAGAAATGCGTGCCCAGAAGGAACCTTTGTAGCTTAAGAATGGACCAAACCATAGCCAACAATTCACGGTCTAAAACCGAGTAATTCCTTTCTGCCGCATTTAGCTTCCTAGAAATATACATTACAGGATGCAGAGTTCCTGAATATTCCTGCATTAGCGCCGCTCCAATCCCAGTGGAAGAGGCATCACTACGAAGAACAAAAGTCTTATCAATCGTTGGTAGTCTTAAGATAGGATGAGATGAGAACAAATTCTTAACCTGATCCAATGAAGATTGGCATTCCTGGGACCAACGCACCATATTAGGAGAACCTTTTTTCAATAACGATGAAAGTGGTGCCATAATGGAGGACAGATTCTCAATGAATCTTCCATAGAATTGTATCAATCCCAAGAGACTACGCACTTGCTTTTTTTGTCTTCGGAACCGAGATATTTAATATCTTCGAAATGTTTTGGTCCTCTGTCTTCAACAGACCATGACCAACTCGATGACCTAGGAAGGAAATTTCACTAAACCCAACAAAAGCTTTAGAGGGTTTTGCAGTCAAACTATGCTCCCGTAGAGTAGATAGCAATTCCTTTAGACCCAAATAGTGTTCTTCCCAAGTATCGCTGAAAAGACAGATGTCGTCTAAATATGCGATGACATCTGCACGATCTAATAGAATTCGTCGCATCATGCGCACGAAAGTCGCTGGGGCGTTCATAAGCCCGAAAGGCATAAAATTCCATTGAAACAGACCCCTAGGTGTCGAAAAAGCAGTGAGAGGTTTGGCGTGTTCCGTCAGTGGAACTTGCCAATAACCTTTCGACAAGTCTAGTTTAGTAAAGAATTTAGCTTTAGAAAGTCTAATAAGTAGATCATCTAATAATGGCATAGGTTCAGCATCGAACTTCGTAACTTGATTTAATTTGCGATAGTCAACGCAAAGACGTATGTTATTGTCTTTCTTTCGAACAATAACTATCGACGAAGAATAAGCTGAAGTGGATGGTTCAATTATTTGCAGTTGAATCATTTCATCCAATTCTTTCTCGACTTGTGCTTGAAAATGAATAGGTATTGGGTATGGTCTTACTCTGATCGGATTACGATCAGTAAGTATGATGTCATGTTCTATGACAGCTGTGTGTCCAGGAATGTCGGTAAGGACATCCTGATATGATTGTAGCGTAGAGGATACTTGACGTTGCTCCTCAAAAGACAAGTTCGACGAGATTGTAACGTCCCTCCACGATTCCGTTGAATTCAGTGGAATCGCAGGAAGAGGTAAGTTAACGTCCGAAAAAATAGTTTCCTCATCCTGTATAACGGACAGGGATGAGATGTGACCATGTTGGACTGGAGAGTCGTCCGTCGCCTGGAAAATAGGCTGCAAATAGTCTGGACGTTCAATAAACTCTGTTAGCATATTTATATGGAAGGTTTTATGCTTTCCATCCACATCGACGATGTAGTCGACATCGGAAATTTTGGAGACTATAGTGTATGGACCTTTCCATGAAATGAGAAGTCTATTCTCTCTTGAGGGAAGTAAGACATATGCTTTGTCTCCAGGACAAAGTTGACGTAGGCGTCTTTTCTTGTTAGCAAATCGCCTAGCTTTTTCTTTCGCAAATTCGGAAGATGAAGTTGCTAACCTGCACGATTCGATAATCTTTTCTCTAAGAGCAATGACATATTCATATGACGATTGTGTATCATCGTCAATATTATCAGAAGTTATCAAATCGTGTAACAAGGACATCGGACCACGCGGTTGCGCACCAAAGACAAGTTCGAAAGGAGAAAACCCTGTATGCTCGTTGGGAACTTCTCTATAGGCAAAGAGGACTGCAGGTAAAACCCTGTCCCAATCCTCCGGATGATCCTCCGTTATCTTGCCAAGCAAGTTCTTTAGTGTCCTGTTAAGACGTTCTACCAATCCATTGGACATTGGATGATAAATACTACTGAGAGATCTTTTAATGTCTAGCGTAGCCATTACCTGAGACATAACGTCCGAAATTAACTGAGTGCCGTGGTCCGACAGTATTTCTCCGGGGAATCCCAGACGAGAAAATATGAGCCAAAGAGCATCAGCGATATCGACAGTTGATATGCTCTTCAGAGGAATAGCCTCTGGCCAACGCGTGCACATGTCCACGCAAGTGAGGATAAATTGGTGTCCTCTGGCTGACTTAATTTTGAACGGACCAATGATGTCTATAGCCATTTTCTGAAACGGCCGAATCGGAATATCTGCAGCCTGAATAGGAGCAGCATGTCTCGGACCTCTAGACTTGACCTCTTGACAAATTTTGCAAGATCGGCAATAAATTCGTATGTCTTTATTAACAAATGGCCAAAAAGAAGACGCAAGGACTCTAGTTTTAGTTCTGGAAAAACCCATATGTCCAGCACACTGAGAATCGTGTGCATGCTGAAGAATTAAGGCTCTCATACACTTAGGCACAAGAATTTGCGAGTGCATAGACTTGTCCGAGTGTTGTACCATCCGTACCAATATACCATTCTTCATAGTAATATACGATTTGTGATTCGTATTTTGATTGGGATCCCCTTTCTTTGCAAGAAGGAAGAATTTCTTCAAAGAAGGATCCTCTTCTTGACGTTTAACAAACGAGTCATGGGAAATCACCAAGTGCTCGTCTTGGCTATCAACTTCATTACTATTATCCGATGAAGTTGGGGGATTAAGAGCTTGAGCTCTTGTCACCACTGCATTGACCGTTTGAATGTTTTTTTCTCCCAACTAGAAATTTGTTGCGGGGTGCATTCCTTAACCCCATGAATACGACCGATTATAAGATCCGCAATAGAATTAGGAAGAAGACATGCATGGACATCTCCTGTGAAGAAGGGAGTGTCAATCCTAATAATAGCAGTAGGATAACTTTCCATAGTACCACCAAATGTAACACATTTGATTGTTTTTCCAGTGGCACAGCAAGGATCTATCAGAGACTCCCTAACCCCCGACGGTAGTACATCCCGAATCGAAAAGTACTGAGACTAGCCTATCATTTATTAGACCTTTATGTAAGATGAGAGATCCTCTCCCAATCATGCGCAACTGTAGCAGGTAGAGCAGGAAGAGGGTGACCACAACTTAGAGTAGATACAGTCGATGAGTCGAACAATGTTAAGCATTGGGGGCATTCAGTTGCTCTCCCAAAATCGAAAGCACAACCAGTGATAGCCCTAGAGTTACCACTATCATTTACTGTATTACAGGCTCCATCAAACTCTTGTTGTGCAGAGTTTGCCTGTTGGAAATGTCTTTTTTTGTTAAATCTAGGTCTGTCTCGATTATCATTTCCCCTGTAATTATTTCGACTATCATTTCCCCTGTAATTGTTATCATATTGCCTATTGTAATCATCATTCCGGTTTGAATCCCGGTTTCTAAATTCACCATCGTCATAATCTTGACGTCGAGAATGATTACCTCGAAAGTTTGAATAGTTATTATTTGGATAGCCTTTGCGAAAGTGTCTCAAATTATTACCACTAAAATTACGAGAACTACCACCTTGTCTCCAATTCATAGACGAAGAACCATCATGTGTTGGATTACTCCGCTTCTGAGTGTAATTCTGATTACTTCCCCTATTCCAGTTTTGTTGAGCACCCTGAAATTTTTTTTTGAAATTAGGGCCATATGGTGTTGCTGAAGCAGCTGGCAACCCTTCTTTCACTTTAGAATTGCTAACTGTAGCATGGGGATGCGCGGTGGCATACTGACAACAGTATTCCTCCATATCTTTTAAGTTTTTAGGCTTACGCTCATGAAGGAATACAAGAAAAGAATCATTAACAGATGACAAAACCTTATCTCGCAATAATAAGTCCATTAGACCTTCATATGTTTTCTCAGTCTGAGACAACTCAACCCATCGTGTAAATGTACGACGTATTTTTGTAACAAAATCAGAGAAATCTACTCCATTTTCTGGCAACATTGTCCTAAAACGAAGACGATAGTCTTCTTCTTTTAGTTGGTATTTTTTTTAGCAATGCTGCTCTGACAACATCATAATTAGTCCTGTCATGTTCGTCTATTGTCATAAGAGTAGTCACTGTGTCACCTGTAAAAAATTCCATCAGTTGTTCAACATATTTTTCCTTTTTTATGTTATGCGTATCGCATAAAAATTGGAATATATCTAGATAATCTGCTACGTTATCCTTTAAAGGATTGAAATGGGGTAGTTTGATCCTACTTACAAACTCCTTTGTCGTACTCGAAGTTGTTTGATGAGCACCTGGACTCGCAATTTCAATTTCTTTAACTCCAAAGTTGCGAGTCTTTCATCAAGTTCCATCTTCTGTTTTCTTTCCTCATGTTCCATTTTTCTAACTTCAGCCTCAGCTTGAAGTTTTCTCTCCTCTGCAGCAGCTTGAAGTTTTCTCTCCTCTGCAGCAGCTTGAGCTTGAATTTTTTTCTCCTCTGCAGCAGCTTGAAGTTTTTTGTCTTCCATTTCCATCTGGAATTTTCTTTCATCAGCCTGAGCTTTTCTCTCCTCAGCAGCAGCTTGAGCTTTTCTCTCCTCAGCAGCAGCTTGAGCTTTTCTCTCCTCAGCAGCAGCTTCTCTTTGATACCTTTTCTCTTCAAGTTCTAATCTTCTATTCTCAGCATCTAGCTTCTTTATTTCAGCTTCTGCTCTCCTTTGTTCAGCTTCTGCTTTCAATTTAATTTCCTCTTTTTGTTTCTTTTCTTCTGACTTCAATGCAACGGCGAATTGAGCAGATGAATATTCTTCCAACTCTTTACCAGACTTACCAAGGGTTAACCCTTGCTGGATGAAGAAATCCAATGTAGACATTCTGTCTAATGAGATCAGTAACCTGAAAAATTAACGAAATTACCTTTATATCCCAATCATTGGGAGACAAGTCTGAAATGCTAGACTTGTATACTCACTTCACTTTATTTCACTCTCTTAGTCTTAGACAAAGACCTTGTATGGTCCTCTTGTTTATAATGTAACAAAAAATCACTTGAGTACCTGTGGAAAATAATTCCTTTATATCCCACTCACTATGGGCACAAGTCTTTTTTATAAAGAACTTAAAACATGTATTTCACCTTGTCTCAATCTTTGTGGATAACAAGTCTTTTATCAAAGAACTTGTATAAATATCTTAGATAATAATATTTTATTAACAATCTCTATATGAAGAGTGTACCTTATCAATAACAATAATAATACATGACCAAGTATATGTATGTAGACTGTGTATGACAATAATGTAGTACAATCATAAATACAAAGACAACAATACAGAACAATGACCGAAAACGTTCGCGGAAGTCAAATAAACAATACAGCAAAAGTAAAAAAAAAATGTTACACAAATGTGTAATGATGACAGCGAAAAATAAACAAGACAAATGGCAACACTGTTATAAACGAAAAGGTGTAAAGAAATAAACGGAAGGAATGAGAGAAGAACAGATACAAACAAAATTAGTCGAAAATCAAAGAACGGAAAAATAACAAAAACAACACTAACCGATGTCGTCACAGCTAAAAAAAAAATAGCAACAAAAGTCGCTAGCAAATTTCAATTAAGAAAATTGCAATCCCTACAGAACGCTTACAGTAACCCTCGATTAAGTGGCATATTTACTGTAAGACCCACCAACCGAAAACCCGCAGAAAAACACAAGAAAAATACACAACAATAGTACAATTAACATAAATAACAATAAATTCAATGTGTTGCAAAATAAAGCTTAGTCACACATGATATTAAAGTAACTAACTTGCTCCTTGCGAACACAGAAACAAAATGTCAAGCGCGCACTGAATGTCAAATCCAATGTAGCATAAAGTGGTATTCACGAACAAAAGTTACTATGACCTTCTCGTATCTTGCACATTGAATGTTTACAATTTCCACGTACTGTTAACAAACACTTGACCTCGAACAATGTAGCTTGAATGCTCGGGCGTAGAAAAGTCTGTTGTTGACTGAAACGTGTAAACGACCAGCGGTACCGTTTACTGTAAGGGACTTGACTTGCAGTTGTGGTCCACGTAGCAAATGCCTAGATGTTAACTTCAGTACTTGTCCTGTTGTGGTTTATGTAGCATTATAACATAAATGCTAGCACTGTCTATCTGGGTCAACAGTTGATGACCTATTTCTGTCCTGTTGTAGCCAAAACTTGCAAGTGTAGAATTAGCGATGTGTGTTACAGCTGTCCAGTGTGTAGCTTAGACCCACAGATCAGAAATGTAAATTTCTGGACCACATTAATGTCATCAATAATGTTAATTGCTCGCTCTGTCCACAAGAAATGTATCAGAAGAGCCCACGTAACTGGTCCACCAAAAATGTAACTGTACTTTTTCTCTTGTTGAGGTGATCACTGGCCCAAGACAGTATACATGTTGTTAGGTGTGTAGTGCGAGCGGATGATGAACTGAGTGTGGGTGCGAATGAAGGCGCGAATGTGTTTAGGCTCTTATGTATGTAGACCCTGCAACCCATACACTCACATGCAGTAGTCAAGGATGCTTGGACACTGCAGACACGTTTCAAAACATTTATTGACGAGAACACACATGGTATCAACAGGAACAGTCATTGTAAACAAGGTCATGCTGACCGGAAATCGATAGGTATACATTAGGCATTCAGCAAGCTGGTAAACATTTGAATATTCGTGCATGGTCAATACAATGTTCTTCAATAAGGACAGTTCGTGGCGTCGCCCTGGGATTACTGACTAAACGCGTCAGATTCCTTAATCACTTTGACACATAGGTGCAACTTGGCATTCCCCCCCCCCAATTGCACATTATCAGGCTGTAGTATAATAGCCGAAAACACATCCTTCGTTCTGACGTCGGCCGTGTACTGCTGATAAGCAGGTTACCATCAACCCTGCAGTAATGCGTATGTGGACATAAATATGCCGCCAATCTGCGGCTCCCACAATATATCTTCGTCACTGGATTTCTGGATGGTATGAAGACTAATAGTCTTGGATGGCTACCTTGAGCACAACATATATGTTCTGTAATGGAGGACCGGTGAGCTGCAGTTCACAGACTAGGCAATCTTCTAACTTGTTCTGCTACCGAAAGCATAGTAATGGAAAAAGTCGGTATTACCTGTAACCGAGTCCACAGAACTTAACAAGGAACTCTGCTGTCATTCCAACGCACAGAGATTCACTGGGGAAAACTGCCAGTGCAGTCACTTCGAAGATTCTCCCCGAAAAACACAATGGACTCTCGTCCCTTCAGAAACCAGGACACTTCCCGGCTTGCCGGAAGTCTAACTCAACTCCTCCTTAAAAAAAACCTGCCCATGGGCATACGCCCGAACTGTCTACCTTTGACCCTAAAGGTCAAACACAATGAATGAATAAACAAGGGAAGACAACCCCTAATCAACCTGACATCGCAGGTAAAGACACAATTATTCTTATGATAAAAACATAAGCAAATAACTTGACAGATGACTCTGTCAAAAATGACAGCAACACAAGGCAAATTGCTTACTGCCCCGAAGGAAGTAATGGAAAGATGGAAAGAATATTTCTCAGAACTCCTGGATGGTGAGCATGGTGAAGCATCAGAAATGATAACCACTAGCACAGAAGAGAAAACCAATGATGGTGACGATGACATAAAGATGGAAGAACTGAGGGCAGCACTAGAGAAAATCAAGATGGGCAAATCAGCAGGACATGATGGTATAACACCAGAAATGGTTAAGTACATGGGAGCTTCAGGCGACCTATTACTCTTAAAGGTCCTACAGGCAGCATGGTGCAACAAGACCATACCAAAGGATTGGGAGATTGCCATCATAACACCGATTTTCAAAAAGGGTGACAATCGACAATGTGGAAACCATAGAGGCATATCCCTTCTCAGTGTCCCTGGTAAAACCTACTCTAGAATCCTAGAGCAGAGACTCCGACGCCTAGCTGAGCCACAATTGGATGAGGTCCAGTGCGGATTCCGAGCAAACCGAAGTACTCAAGACCTAATCTTCACACTCAGACAGCTGAGTGAAAAGGCCCTTGAGTATAAGAGTGAGATCCATCTTTGTTTCATAGACCTGGAAAAGGCGTTTGACAGGGTCCCCTAGAGCAAACTTTGGGACTGTTTGGCAAGGAAGAATATTCCAGCACCTCTGATTCATGCTATACAGAGCTTCTACAAGTCTTGCAGAAATTATGTGAGGACAGCAAACCATAAGTCAGAAGAGTTCAGGACCACCACTGGTGTAAGACAAGGTGATATCCTATCACCTTTCCTCTTCATACTCCTTATGGACGATGTCATCAAGGCATGTAAGGAGAGAACAAGAAAGTATTCAGTGGGGTACTGGAAGATGAGACAGGTCTATATTTCGGAGCTGGCATTTGCTGATTATGTTGCCCTGATTGCTAAATCAGAGGCACATCTCCAATCCAACCTGCAAGTCTGGAAGGAAGAGCTGGAGAAGAGAGGGATGGTCATAAGCAGCTCTAAAACAAAATCCATGGTGATATCACGAGAAGAAAGAAAACATCAGATTAAGTTGGGAGAACAGGTCCTGGAGCAGGTCGACCACT
Source organism: Oreohelix idahoensis (assembly GCA_024509875.1). Taxonomy (NCBI): domain Eukaryota; kingdom Metazoa; phylum Mollusca; class Gastropoda; order Stylommatophora; family Oreohelicidae; genus Oreohelix; species Oreohelix idahoensis. The sequence continues at coordinate 40,560 of JAMPIV010019538.1, read as the reverse complement.
TTAAATATCTCGGAGCTATTATAGACCGAAAGGGAGGCATCAAAGAAGAGTTGGCCACTCGAAAAGCAGCGGCTGTGAGACTTTTTCAGGCCATAAATCGTGGATTCCTCAGCAAGAAAGAGGTTGGTAAGAAAACGAAGATGGCTGTATACCGCTCCACCTATGTCCCAGTCTTGACATATGGATGCGAGTCGTGGGTAATGACTACAACCCACAAAAGCCAGATCCAAACCTCAGAAATGAGGTATCTGAGGAAAGTGGTTGAAGTAACAAGAAGAGACATGGTCCGCAACCAGACGATACGTCAAGGCCTAAAATCCCACCCGCTGCAGAACCAAATAGAACAGTCCCAACTGAGATGGTTTGGCCATGTCTGCAGAATGGGAGAAGATCGGCTACCACGACAAGCATGGGAAACAAAGAGCCAGGGATCCAGACCTCCAGGACGACCCAGAGTCCGCTGGGAGGACAATATTAGACAATCTTTGAAGGACCGAGGACTAGAATGGAACCAGGCCAGGAAGAAGACAGCTGATAGAATGGTCTGGCGCTCTCTCTTCCAAACCTCTACACCTCACGGTAGAAGGGGAACGACTAAGTAAGTAAGTAAGATAATGTAGACTCAGTCCATACAATGCTTACCATGGGTTAAGAGTTGGCTAAAGTTAACTGTCATTACTGTAAGAAATGTCAGAGGTGTGGATTGTTCACTTAACACTGAATTATAGGAGATAGTCACTTTTTCCTTTTTTGATAGATATTTCTAGTGGCTGCGGAGAATCATTATATGCTTCCTTGTGTAGCTAGATGCAAGTCATAACTTTCACAGAAAGCAGTTACCAGGCATAGATAGCATTATATCTTATGATTCAGCCACAACTATATTATTATAGCTAGAACATTGCATTTTCTATGTATTCATTTGTGGGATGCTAAAAAAATTTTCCCAGTGGGACATATGATTTATTTTTGTAATGTCAAATGCTGTAATCTGTTAATGTAAATTCACTTATTGTTGTAAGATGAATTAGCATATCCACTCAGTTATAACTACCAGGTTAGGTTTCCTGGATATTGAGGTGGAAGAAGAAGAGGAGTAGATTTTGCTGTCAGAACATTTTCTGACAGGTAGATGAAGGTACAAAATATATTAGCCTATGCGGGCGCATGCTGATAAATGGATAGAGGGGAAGGGACAGGAGACTTATATGGTTAAAGACAGCCCTAATACAATCATAGCAATAATTATAATACTTTAAATCCCATAGCAGAGCCTAACTGTTTTGGATAACATTAGTGTAATTTTATTGTTTGCTTGATGTAAAGGTCGTCCCTTTTGGTCTCAGTTTTCAGGGATACCGAATTGCTAGATCAGACTCCAGTTAGGCGAAGAACGTCACATTATCTTCGATCTAGAGGGTTTCTGAATACAGCTAGCATCCCGAGGTGTCAACCCCAAATACCTGAAACATAACCTTTCTGTCAACGTCATTCCTCTCTAACGGGAAAATAAGCTCATGCAGTGTGCAACGGGCCAACGCTAAATCTGAAATCATCGTATTGCAGTAGTAGTTCCCTACTCGCCTATTGATCGCCAGTCACAGCATGGCGGCTTCCAGCATATCAATCCGCCCAGTGTCTATAGCAGAATTTCAATCACCAGTATTGTTGTGCCTAAACGGGGCACTCAGTCAATCACAGTCAAGCCAGCTCAGAACTGGATTTACTACCCAACACGCAAGAAAATTCTAGCGCCGGATAAGAGCGCACGGGACCCCTTTGTCCTCGAGTAACCTTGTCGTGGTGTATTTCTAAATTATGTAGAACCTCGCACTTATGAGCGGCCAGCCAGAGATAGACAGACTTCCAGTCCCACCCTCGCGAAATTAGAGCTCACCAATGATAGCACCTACAAGGAAAGTTTGGTATTTCACTTCATTCATCTTGAAGGATATTTACCTGTAAGACACTTTTCTGGAGCTAGCACCTTTGGTCCCACGAAAGCGGACAGGCTGTCGCTCAGTTTGTTTATTTGGTCAGCAGGAGATAAACAGCGTCTTCCAGCCCCCTCGCGCAATTAGAGGTCAATCAATGATAGAACCAACAAGGAAAGTTTGGTATTTCACCTCATTCATCTTGAAGGATATTTACCTGTAAGACACTTTTCTGGAGCTAGCACCTTTGGTCCCACAAAAGCGGACAGGCTGTCGGTCAGTTTGTTTATTTGGTCAGCAGGAGATAAACAGCGTCTTCCAGTTCCCCTCGCGCAATTAGAGGTCACCAAAGTCAGCACCAACGAGGAAAGTTTTACAGGTCAATTCCATTACCAATGGAGTATTTATTTACGTAAAGACACTTTTCTGGAGCTAGCTTCTGGTCTCACGAAAGCGGACAGGCTGACACGCAGTTTATTCATTTGGTAAACCGGAGGTAAATAGAGTCTTCCAGCCAACCTCGTGCAATTAATGGGAGTCACCAACGATAGCACCTATACAGTGATTTTATTCAGGTTAATTCCATCACCCATGGAGGATATATACAAAAAACAACTTACTGGAGCTATTTCACCTGGTCCCCGAAAGCGGACGGACTGACACTCGATTTATTCATTTCTCTGTGTTCTACAGGTTTTATGATCGGTGGTCTGTGTGTGTGTTGTTGGTGGTTTTTCATATTTCGATTATTGATGTAATTTTATGTTGTTGGGATCATATGCAATATTTTCATGCTTTTCTTCATTTAATAAAGTTTACTCATTTAGTAACGCGCTGTTCACGACCCTTCCATCCATAATTTACATTTTTAGCTCTTTACTATAATCTCTATGTATTATAAGAGAAAAGAGTGAGAGCAGGAGGTGCTTAGACAATATAAGTGTGTTGAGGCTTGGAGAGAGAGATAATTATAATAAATCTTCTTCCAGGTTGTCTCAAGTCCTATTTACACCTTATCTACGTGTAATCTAGAACTCTGCCAGTCCACTATCCCTTGTCGATTTCTCTACTGTTGTCCAAGTCGACAAAATACTCTACCACTTTAACTCAACCACGACAACCAAAAAACACACGGAGAAGAGAACTGGATACAGAAGTGAAAATGTTGTGGAAAACATGGAAAGAACATGAGCTGATGACACGTGACCAAATAACTTGGCATGTGTTTGTTGAAGGCCTATGCTCAGTGGGAAGCTAACGGGTATTGTATTTTAAATGGTGCTTCACACTGGAGGTCACGTGACTTTTACTCATTACGGAACAATGCAAAAGTCAAGAACTACAATTATGCTTTTACTTCTTCACAGTGCGAACGTTTTTTTATTCTGTTTTTTTCCCCTTGATTTGAATGACAGACCTTTGACCAGCTTTGTAATGATATTTGAAGCATTTTTTGTCTTTGTGTTTAAGAGAACCACAGACTTTGATATGTCAAGTTTATCAACTCCAGTTTCTGGTTGTTTCAGGCGCATGCTGGTTCGTCAGCTATTTTAGTGAACCATCCTAGACCTCTCCTCTGTTTTCTACTCTTATACTTGCCTTCTCAATTAGGATTTGCATTTTGCTTTTTTGTTGTTTTAAATTTTGTATGTCTGTATTATAAGAGATGAAAAGTAGAGACGTTAGAACGCATTTTTCTTGAGGTAAAACTCCGGGTTCAAACATAGCAGTAGCATGCTCCAGTATGCCTAAATGTAAATGGGTGTCTGACCTTGACTTCTGAGTTAGATAGATCAAACATAGCAGTAACATGCTCTAGTCTGCCTAGATGTAAATGGGTGTCTGACTTCGACTTCTGAGTTAGATAGATCAAACGTAGTAGTAACATGCTCCAGTCTGCCTAAATGTAAATGGCTGTCTGACTTTGAATTCTGAGACAGATCAAACATAGCAGTAGCACGCTCTAGTCTGTCTAGATGTAAATGGGTGTCTGACCTTGACTTCTGAGTTAGAGAGATCAAAAGCAGGGAAGACTGGGGACTCTAATACTTGACCCTGGTACGACAGTACCCGTCATTGTACTACCGTTTTTTGTTTACATATGTATTTTTACGTTACTGTTATTTGCCACAGGGAATCTAAGGGCATTAATCATGTAGACCTGAGCATGATCATATTTATAAGACTACAGGTAACCATGAAACACAAATACTAAAATTAAAATCATGAAAGTATGAGTGCTGCATTAAACTGATCTTGCCAATCTTTTTATATGTTTACCATTACCTTCAATATAATTAATTCGGATATTTATTTCTTGCAGATACGATGTAGGAATTTTGAAATAGTTTGCAGACATATCCTGAGTGGCACTTGTATGTCCATGTGCATAAACAGCTACCCCGCTACAAGATGCCGTGCTTATAATGATGTAGAGGGGGCTCCTTATTGTTGGCTTATAGCATCTGCCTGAGTGAAAACTACACAAGAGAACTCCTTTATTGACAGATTCTGATAAAAGACAATTTATGACCACAGCTTTTGCAATGTGGTAAATTAGAATGAAGCATTTTAAAGATGTTACTGGTTAATACGGTATAATGTTCTGCTGTTCACAAACAGGAGAGCTTGTTGACTTGTGAGGCAGATTTCTTGGATGTAAAAATAAAACCAACAAAAATTCGATAAAGAAATATGTGAATAAAAGAAGAAAATAAAACACAAGATTGCATACCGATAATACTTACTTAGTTGTTACCCTTTTAACGTAAGGTGTAGAGGTTTGGAAGAGAGAGCGCCAGACTATCCTATCGGCTGTCTTTGTCTTGGCCTGGTTCTATTCAAATCGAGTAATCACCAAATAAAGGGAAAGGTGGAAGATAAACATACAATACCCGCCATGTTTAATCTGTGTAATGAGTAATTGTTGGCTCTGTGTGTTTTATTTAGTCGTCATCATTTTCCATTTCATTTCATAACGAGTTTGGAACCATCACTGAAGTGATCCTTGCTGAATGTCAACACGTTTTGTCAATTACAATTACAGAACATTATAACAGATCACTGTAGGGAAATCGCATCAACACAGAACATTATAACACATCTCTACAAGGAAATTTCATCAACACAGAACATTATAACACATCACTACAGAGCAAATCTCATCAACACAGAACATTATATCACATCACTACAGGGAAATCTCATCAACACAGAACATTATAACACATCACTATAGGGAAATCTCATCAACACGGAACATTATAAAACATCACTACAGGCAAATCTCATCAACACAGAACATTATAACACATCACTATAGGGAAATCTCATCAATACGGAACATTATAACTCATCACTACAAGGAAATCTCATCAACACAGAACATTATAACACATCACTACAGGGAAATCTCATCAACACAGAACATTGTAACACATCACTACAGGGAAATCTCATCACCACAGAACATTATAACACATCACTATAGGGAAATCTCATCAATACAGAACATTATAACACACCACTGCAGGCAAATCTCATCAACACAGAAGATTATAACACATCTGATAATGTGTTATTCTGTGTTGTTATTATTTTTCGTCACACTATCTTTGGACACCCGA
>JAMPIV010019538.1:0-30000 GCA_024509875.1 Oreohelix idahoensis | reverse complement strand
TGAGTCATAGTTCTCATGGTTACAATTATCATGCTCATTATAATGAGAATCTCTGTAAGTTTTATCCCGTTGTCTCCATGTTGGAAAACTTGGGTAGTTCCTATAATGACATCCCCTGCGGAAATTCCTATAATTGTGGGAACCCCTGTATCGAGGGCTGTCAGCCTGTCTCCAGTTCTTCGAAGAAGAGCCCTGATATGATTGGTTACCTTGGTTTTGATAACTATTGGAGTTACCCTTTTTATCAAATTTACCTTGAGTCCCTTGAAATTTGTGTGAGTAATTAGAATTGTATGGTGTTGCTGAAGCAACTGGCATACTCTCCTTAATCTTAGTGTTACTAAGAGTTATGTCAGGGTGTGCAGTGACGTATTGGGCACAATATTCTTCCATTTGTTTTAGTGTACTGGGTTTACGCTCATGTAGAAAATCAAGGAATGGTTTATTTATAGAAGACATGATCTTGTCTCTGAGCAATAAATCCATAAGTGCTTCATATGTTTTGTCTGTTTTGGATAACTCAATCCATCTTGGTTTGGGCTAGCACCTGCACATTCGGGTCCATTACCCATTCGACATTCAGCAGGCAACATTCTTCATTCAAGCCGTGAAGTACTCTATCGGTTCAACAAATTTCTCTTAGGTGACCTCTTGGTTTCTGACTGTGCTACCCGAACAGAATGTGAGTAAAGGACAGCTACAGTACAGGTGCCAGATGTCAGTACAACAAGCCAGTGCCCTGAGAGGAGGTTCACTTGAGGACTTTCTGAACACACAATTATCTTTTGATGTGATACCAAAGCCCCTTACAAAACTTGGTCTAACAAGGACAATTCTACTTCAAAAGAAGCCTCATGAATTTTGTGTACAGGAAAAAGTTAATTTGTCAAGCAATGTTGTGATAGCTTTAAATTCATTCCGCATAAAGGAAAGCTTCCCAACCACTTTTGTATATAAATGGGTACAAAAACTGGGTGATCTTGACCTATGTGAGTCTCAGATAAAAAAATAAGGTAATTGGGATTTGTTGTAGTAAATATGAAAAGCTTAAAAAGGGAAAGGGAGATGTCCTAGAAAACTTTCTTAATGAAGAAATCGTTACCCAAATCAAACCTCACGTTCTCACAACAAGCAAACACAAAAATGAGGTCAGACAACACAAAACAGTTGTGAAACTCCAAGGTGCGCTGGATGGAACAACAAAAGAAATTGAAAGCTTGAAGATGAGGATAGATATTTTAAGAGATGAAAAGAGATTATTTGCAGAGGAGAAATGAAGAAATGATTGAAAAGGACCAGAAAATAGCTTCGCTTCAAAAACAAATCAGAGAATTGACAGCAAGTAATAAAGAATTGAGAATGAAACTAGATGAAACAAAAGCCTCAAAAATTTATAAGAATAACCACCAACTTAAAAATGACCTTGAAGAAATGCGCAGTGAATACAGAACTCTGAAACTAGATTTTGACAGTTCAAGAGCTGATATAGAACAACTGACGAAGAGAATTGCTCAACTTGAGAAAGATTTGGCAGCAGCAAATGCAAAGAATGTGGAGATGGAAGATGATGTTAAAAGTCTGCTAGCTGAAAAAGATGAACTTCAAAGTATAATTTCCAAGCATAATACTCAACTGAAAACCAAGCAAACCCTCAAATCAAGATGGAAAAAGAAATGTGAAGAAGAAAGATCTGTTTCGTCATCACTTTTGGAAACCATCTACGAAAAAGAGGAGGAGAATGAACTGAGAGAGTGTACCCATAATAAACTGTAAACAGAACATAAGACTTGCCTACATGTCGTTACAAGGAGAGACAGACATTCCTGCTTGCAAGTTGGATAGAGGCTGTTCGGAGACTTAGACTATTTATTCATAATCCTCCACTCCCAAAAGAGCATAGGCCTTCAACAAACACATGCCAAGTCCTCCTGTCACGTGCCATCATCTCAAGTTCTTTCCCCGTTTTCCTCATCATTTTCACCTGTGTTTCCAGCTCTCTTCTCCATGTGCTTCTTGGTCTACCTCTGCCTCTCTTACCCTGGGGGTTCCAGAACAAGGACAGCATTGTAATGCTATCAACAGGTTTCCTCAGTGTGTGTCCTATCCATTGCCATCGTCTTCTTCTCATCTCTTGTTCCACTGGCACTTGTCTAGTTCTTGTCATCAGTTCCACGTTGGTAACCTTGTTATACCATTTTAATCCCTCTATTTTACGCAAGACCCATTTATGAAAGTCTGTCAAGTGACAGTGAGTTGGACACGGACTAAAATGTAATGTTTCTTTGTTTCTAAAAATCAAATTTTAAGCAGTAAAGGTTGTTTCAATCAAGAAAATAACCATCAATTTGAATTGTACAACTCAAATTACACAAATATGGAAGTTTTCAGCTCTATTGCTGCAATATTCATGATTTTATGACAACATTTGGAATTTCATGAGATTTTTCTTCTGAACTGCAAATTTAGCCTTTGATCCATTTTTACATAATGCAGTTTTATAGTATTCAGTATTTCATGTGGCTCAAAAAAAAAATTAAGCATCAAGGATATAATGCTCTCTTTAAGCTCAATAAATCTTATAGCTTTCCTGTGTGTAGTTTTTTTATTTATGAGTGCATGAAAATGTATATTTGCACTTTGTGAGCACAACAATGAGACTTGAAATTGTATTTTTTGTCAAGTTTGATGGACCATATTTAATTTAATTGATTTGTTGTACTTCCCATTTTTCTTTTCTGCAATAAGAACATGTATGACTTTGTACAAAAAGCATTATTGACTTGGTAAGTGTTTGTTGACTGTAGTTATGATTGTACAAAGTCGGGCAATTAGTTCGGTGTGAAGATGTTTGAAAAATTTTGTAATTCCCCACAATTTTGAAATGCTGTAACTCGGTTGTTTGATGTCCGATTTTTAAAATTTAAAAAGGAAATTTCATGGCTTAAAGAGATCCATTAAGATCTATAAACAAAGACACTATAAAAACAAAATGAAAAATCACTTTGTGGTAACTAGTAGTAGTTGAGGATCAAACCAAGCCAGTGCTTCTACAGCTCACAATGTAGTAGTTGAGGATCAAACCAAGCCAGTGCTTCTACAGCTCACAATTCAGTAGTTGAGGAAATGATCATTAGAGGGAAGGCCAAAAAAAACAAAACCATCAGCCATTTTTGACTACAATTCTTACATGGGTGGGGTGGACATAAGTGACAAACAGATATGCCACTTAGTGTCTGAAGGGTCCACTAGATGCTACTGGAAGAAAATTTTTTAGAATATAATAGATGTCTATTCTAAACTCATGAATTTTGTACAACTTGACTGTGGCTCAGAACAAAAGACTGGAGAGAGATAAATATATTATGTCAATAGTGGAATATCTATGCAGCCAACACCAATTCAGCCTCGTGTTCGGCAGCTCATGCCAGAGGTGGTACATCATTGCATCGCCTACTTATTTTAGTTTAAAAGAAAGAATCAGACTGCTTCATTTGCAGTGACAGAAGCAAGGACAAAAAAATCATGAAGGCAAAAAAAAAAACATGACATTGGTGTCCGGCGTGTAAAGTTGGGTTTCATGAACATTGTGAACCCAAAGTTGGTTGTCATGAACACTGTGAACCCAAAGTTGGGTGTCATGAACATTGTGAACCCAACCTCGTTCACAAGACTGATCAAGGACTTAATCCAAAAAGAAAAAGAGAATAAAATCAAGTAACGCTATCTGTATTTGTTTTGTCCATGTCATGAAGATAAACACCAAGAAAAAGAAGTAGTCAATTGAAACATATGATTTTCTTTTGTCATTCTTTGATGTGGGTAGAAAGGCTTTGTTTTTAAGGTTGCAAGTGAAAAAAAATTCACAAAAATTACAGCTTTCATAATAAAACCATATAACTATACATTTTCTGAAATAATATTGTTTGTAATGTCTTACAAACTTATTCAGATGATAAACAGAACCAGTCAATGTGGGGGTAGGTTGAAAGCAGAAGAAAAGTTACATAAATAATTGTATTCACCATGTAAAGGTCAAGGTCACCATACAAAATGCCCAAATACTTTGAAATTAGGACCATATGATTCCTTATCCAATATGCTTTCAGAAAATGTATACTTATATGGACCTGTGACTTCATTTTCTATTTGTTTCTTGTACTTTATTGGAACTAGTCAAAATTCTAAATATAGCCATGACACCACAGTACAAATGCACTTGACAGTTGAAGGGTTAATACAATTTAAAAGTCATGACAGTGCTTGATAGTCCTTTAAACTGTCCTTTGATTTGTCTACAAAATGAAATATGATTTTTATCTGGCAGTGACCGAGGATGCATTTTTTCCTGGCTCACCTCGGGCACTAAAAATCCTCGGTACACCACTGCCCCAAACATGTACAATTTGTTGCAAGGGATTTTCTGTCTGGAATAAAGGTAGCTGAAAAAGAAAAAGAATTGAGGAAAAAACTCGCACATACATGCTTGCATATAGAGTACAAACACAAACAAACAAATTATGATGTTTGTGGTGGATGTGTATAAATAACACTTGTTATGTTACATATTTGTTGAAAGTAGTAACATATTGAGCACAAGTTACATTTATGTTAAAAAGTTGTAAAGCATTACTGAGTAAATTGTCCCCAGCAGGATATACAGATGTGGAACTGGTCCTCATACTCTCTCTCCCTGCAGAAACATGACCATCTTCCTCACCTTCACTTTCTATCTTCACTGTGTGTCCCTGAAAACAAAATATTGAACATATTCAAGTTTGAAACAAACCACAAGTCTTAAACATTGCCCCAGTTTGACAACTATCTTCACTGTGTGTCCTTGAAAACAAAATATTGAACATATTCAAGTTTGAAACAAAGCACTTCAGTCTTAAACATTGTCCCAGTTTGACAACTATCTTCACTGTGTGTTCCTGAAAACAAAATATTGAACATATTCAAGTTTGAAACAAAGCACTTCAGTCTTAAACATTGTCCCAGTTTGACAACTATCTTCACTGTGTGTCCCTGAAAACTAAATATTGAACATGAATATGTTTGTTTGAAACAAACCACTTCAGTCTTAAACATAGCCCCAGTGTGACAACTACATGATAAATTTTTATGTATTTAAATTATTTGTTTTATGTTTCTGTCCCTGATGAAGACCATATATTACATTTACATATACTACACTGTTACAGGACCAAAAAAAAACCCACAAAGAACCCAGCAATAAGTAATAAAATGTTTAAATGGACAATATTTTAACAGACAGTTGGGCGACCACAGCTGAGGTTCAAAGATGTGTGCAAGAGAGATATGAGGGCACTGGACATGGATCCAGCAACATGGGAGGATGAAGCTGCCGATCGCACTAAGTGGCGATGCTATTTACGGCGCCACCTCAGATTGGGCGAAGAGAGGCTCACACAAGAAGCAGAGGTGAGGAGAAAACGTCGAAAGGAGCACGAGGAAAATAAGCAGCTGAGGGCTGTCACCTCAGGGGCGCATTCCCATAGTCAGTTATGACTGAAGGGGCTATTATTATTATTATTATTATTTTAACAGATTTCTCAGTTTAACTCACTTTAGCTAAATAACAAATTTGTTATCAAGAATTAAAAAGAAAACTCACTTTAAAATCTGTACTGATGTCCTGTTTTATTTTCAGATCCAAAAATGGGATCTTCTGTTCCATATTTTATTGCAATCTGAAAAGAAAAATGAATTATTTGTAACAAAATGTTAGACAATTAGTTACATGCTGGTTATTTGAGATATTGATATCATAAGAAATTTCACTCAAGGTTATTTTTTTATAAATAATGGAGGAAAAAAATATAACAACCTGAAAATATAAGGATGAGTGATACATGTTTAATGGTAGTATGTCCATTGTCACATTCAACAGTCTTTGCCATACTGAATTTCTTCTGAATGATTCAGAGCTGTCAAGTGCATGGAAAATGTATTTATGTTCATTTTAAAAAATGGTAACTTCTACCTATTATCTTTATATCTTCTTCTTTTTTTATCCTTAGCATTCGCTTTATACACTCTACACTAAGGCACTTGAAATAGTCAAACATGAACAAATTATAAAAATGGTAACTTCTACCTATTATCTATCTCTCTACCTGTGCTTTATACACTACACTAAGGCACTTGAAATAGTCAAACATGAACAAATTATAAAAATGCTAGAAAGCATCAACATCGATGGTAAGGACCTGAGAATTATAAACAACATGTACTGGCAACACACATCAGCTATGACAATTAGCAGCCACATAGGAACATTTTAGCAGGTTAAAAAAGGGTGTTATACATGTTTGATGATAGTATGTCTATATGAGGTGTCGGGTGAAGGTAGATTTCTGTTGCCAGCTCGCAATGGCTTCTCGCCTCGTCCGCTTCACGCAGGTGTGTCAGTGTCTGTCCCTAGTCGTGGTGTGCTCTGGAACGACCGCAATAATTTGTTTTCAACATAGGGGTTACTTTCTCAATTGCCTCCGACTGGCGGAAGTGTTGATTTTAAAGCTGCAACTAAGGTGGAGAGGGTTCATTTTCCACACAAGACAACTGGAGGCAGAGACACTTGGGAGTCATGACCCTTAGAGTGTAAGGGAGAATAAGGGGCTGAAACACTTAATGGAGGGACTTCTTCTGATGATCAGATTGCCTCTTGTTGTATCACTCTTTATAGAGTTTTCTATCATAAATGCTATCACATAACTGTCAAGAGACACTTATTGTGGATAACACTCCACTGTGTTGTACCACTGCAATGTGGATTTATAATAATAAATAAGGCCCGATCTTCTAAAGGTATGACTATACCACAATGGCTGACATAAGAAAATCAACACCTTTAACAGGAATTTCCCTTTAATCATAAGCACACACAATACGGCCACACACATCCAATAATGCATCAAAATTACAACAATGAACTGCCACTATAAACTTGCATAACAGCTAAATTTATCATCATCATACACTACAGTACGATTTACAGTGAGAATACCTGGTACTGAATATCGCTCACTTGAGCGGAAAAACTTGTGACAAAGACAGCCTCAAATCAGTGTCAACTTATAAATCTTCGGCCTGTAACAAATATAATCTAGACACTGCACTGTACTAGAATAACAACTTAATAATCCATCAGACCCGGAATATGACAAGCACTTATAACAAATAGTCCATAACAAGAACTACACAGCAAACTTGCTGGCAACGGGAAAAATATCTGCGTTCGATCTGGACACTGGCTAGAATCTCCCTGACACCTTTTGCGCCTGAATTCCCGGCCTCCGGTAGTCACATGACGTCATGGTTTTGGCTATACCCGGCATTGCATGGCTGACTTTTCGTACAACAGATACACTGCAAAATAGCGCCATGACAATAATAATGAAATAAATTAAAGTAATTTGATATAAATTTTCCCATTTAGCCACTTTATTTTATTTTGTCAGCAATAGATCTCTTCTGTTCCTTACCTTTTAACTCCTTGTGAGGTACAGTGTAGTCACATTTTATGTTAAGAAGCACTAATGAGGACCTCACATAATTGAACACTAGTGTTCTCACAGGAATAAATGTAAAGTAGTGGGTTGTCTACTCACAGGAGTAAATGTAAGGGGTAGGGGGTGTGTTCTCACAGTAATAAATGTAAAGTAGGAGATGTGTTCTCACAGGAGTAAATGTAGGGGGTGTGTTCTCACAGGAAAAAATGTAAAGTAGGTGGTGTGTTCTCACAGGAGTAAATGTGGGGGGTGTGTTCTCACTGGAGTAAATGTAAAGTAGGTGATGTGTTTTCACAGGAGTAAATGTAGGGGGTGTGTTCTCACAGGAATAAATGTAAAGTATGGGGTGTCTTCTCACAGGAGTAAATGTAGGGGGTGTGCTCTCATAGGATTAATGTAGAGTACAAAGTTGGAAAGGCAAGGCTTGCAATGATGCTACGCGAGTCAGCTGATGACGTGGTTAAGTCCATTCAGCCCACACTGGAAACGGGAAGGAAGTGGAAAGTGGAAGAAGCTGTTGATGCTGCCCAAGAGTCACTCAAACTGAGGGAGGTAATCGGATACACACAAACGAATAGACGGGGATTTGGTCATGGAGACATCCGCTGGTGGTCCAAGCATCAAGCAGGGAGCGCAGAGGCATGGTAGTTCAGGAGATACGAGAAGCTGAGAATGATAAGAGGTTGCAAAAAGCAGTGCAGCAGGTCCAACAAGGCCAATGGACTACATGGGAAGGAGCCCTGCAGAGGTCCTTGACATGGAATGATATATGGCATATGGCACCTCTTAGGCTCAGCTTCGTTGTCAGATCACTGTATGACCTGCTGCCATCGGCCACCAACCTTGTGAAATGGGGAAAGTCGGATGATGAGCAGTGCCCCCTGTGCCAGGGGAGGCAGACACTTGAACACGTGCTCTCAGCGTGTAAGGTGTCATTAGGGCAAGGGCGATACACTTGGCGCCATAACAAAGTGCTAAATGAGCTTGCTGCGACAATAGATCTGGCAAGAATGAAGGCGAATAGCAAAGTCCGGCCAGACACCGCAAACACATACTTTCTGAGGGCAGGAAAGTCAGCACACCCCAAACCGAATAAACCTGGTAGCAGTTTACCATCTCTTCTTGATTGTGCAAATGATTGGGAGATGGCGGTAGACCTACCTGGACGAGGGGCATATCCAGAGAGTATCCGAAAATCGCGGAGACGGCCGGATATAGTGCTTCATTCTGCAGCAACGCTTCAGGTCATACTGATTGAACTGACCGTGCCATTTGAATCCAGATTAGATGAGCAACATTCGTTCAAAGCGGCCAAGTATAGTGATCTGGCCGCGGATCTGAGACACAATGGGTTCACTGCAAGGGTCATGGCTGTGAAGTGGGCGCAAGAGGGCTTGTGGCTGCATCAGTGTATGATCTATTGAAACTGTTGGGGCTGAGGGGACAGTCGAGAACAAGGGCCCTGAAGAGGCTTAGTGAAACTGCCGAAAAGGCATCAGGCTGGCTGTGGAACAACCGCAATGGGGAATGGAGATCGTAACAATAAACGCTGCGGTACAGAAAACACCAGGAATTTTTTCTAAGTCCACAATACGCTGAGGTTTGTGGTGGACTAGTGAACGGGCTGCGACTCAGGGGCGACAAGCGGTGTATACTATAAGGGGTGTCAGTATCAAAAGTCCAGTGGGGAACGCGCAGTGGCGACTCGTTGACTTCGCGCTGGTGTCTCAGTGTGTGCGACGGAACGAACGGAATAATTTGTCTTCTCTTTGTTACTTTCACAATTGCCTCCACGGCTGGCGGAGTTGTGGAATTTAAAGTTGCTACCATAAGTGAAATGGGTTCATTTTCGATGCAAGACAACAGGAAGCTGAGACGCTTGGGAGTCATGACCCAAGTGGGCCCGCCCCCTTAGAGTGTAAAGAAGTATATAGGGCCGAAACACTTGTCGGACGGGGGGACTTCTTCTGATGATCAGATTGCTTCCTGTTGTATCGCTCTGTAAAGAGTTTCCTATCACAGGAGTAAATGTAGGGGGTGTGTTCTCACAGGAAAAAATGTAAAGTAGGTGGTGTGTTCTCACAGGAGTAAATGTGGGGGGTGTGTTCTCACTGGAGTAAATGTAAAGTAGGTGATGTGTTTTCACAGGAGTAAATGTAGGGGGTGTGTTCTCACAGGAATAAATGTAAAGTATGGGGTGTCTTCTCACAGGAGTAAATGTAGGGGGTGTGTTCTCATAGGATTAATGTAGGGGGTGTGTTCTCACAAGAATAAATGTAAAGTAGGGGTGTGTTCTCACAGGAATAAATGTAGTTTGGGGTGTGTTCTCACAGGACAAAATGTAAAGTAGGGAGTATGTTATCAGAGGAATAAATGTAAATTAGGGAGTGTGTTTTCACAGTAATAAATGCAGGGGGTGTGTTTTCACAGGAAAAAATGCATAAATTTCCAACAATTGTAGCAATTTGTGGCGTGCCTTTAAACATGAAAATTTTGCTGATAAATGTCATCTTTCCCTTTTATTGTCGGCGTCTGTGGCCTAATGGATATGAACGCAGTTTCATAATCCATATATACCAGGTTCGAAACCTGCTGCAGGCGGTTTGGTAGCAGATCGCTTTGTGTGGATTTTTAACAATGGTATAAGCGCCGTACCGTTCAGAAAGCAATGGCAAACTACTGAATGAAAAAAATTGCCTAGAAAAATCCAGAAAAATCACAAACAGCCAATAAAAGCTGGGGTTGATTGCCACGTCCTGTAAAGGATAAGCAACTAACTTCCCTTTTATTACAGTATCATATAATAATTATAGAAGAAATATAGGCCATTTTGCAAGTACCATGTTGAGCTGATCATACAGAAGTGCTATAGCACGTTTCACTAGCTTTGTCCTCAAATGTAATTATCTGATTAACCGTCTAACGTATTAATGCCATTTTTTGCATACGATGTTATATTGGGTTAGACCTAACAAATATATACTTTATATCTGTGCATCTTGTCCAGTTCCCATAAACGGATGAAATCCTTTGATCTTTGTCGGCATACTAATTATTGTGTATCGAGAAAAGAAATGTTACCACTTCATGCACAGATTCTGTGAACTGATTAAACATAGGCGTGTCTACTATTACAATAATGTGGCCATCACGTTTGCAATTGAATACGTGTTGAAGATGATTTCTTAAATGATCTGCATGCGAAATACTCGTGACATTGTTTGTCATTGACATTTAATGCGCTACCAAACTCGACCTTCCTTGATCTAATTATTTCAATGGGTATCATCTCTTTGCGGTTCATAAATATCATAATGGAACGTTGCTCCTCTAATGTGCTTGTAAATAACGGTAAGGTCATCTTTAAAGAAATTAAACTTCATCCGAATCATAATCAGATGTCTCTGAGAAATTGAAAATCAATCTCGGCTGAATGAAGGACAAACCATCATTCTTCCAATATTCCTCTTCCTCTTGTAACACATGGTTCTCACTTTTCTTCCAATAATCCCTGGCTATATTGGAGATGGCGGCTTTTATAAGTATTTCAACATCTTTTAATTTGAACGTTCTATTTTCTGTTGCTACCTGTTCCTTAATTTTAGCCCATACTAATTCTATTGGGTTTAAGTGAGAATGGTAAGGAGGTAATCTTAAACATCTGTGACCATGTTCATGGATTGCCTTGTCTATGTGAAATATCTTTGTATGCTGTGTCTTTTTTTTACAATTCCAAGTAATTCAGGTTCATGGACATTTCGTTGAATGGAATGTTGTTTATGGTCAGCCAAATCTTTATTACATCTTTAATACTTGGTGAATTAGAAACTTTATCTTCTGGTGCCACAACGTTGTGATATGAGGCATTGTCCATTATCAAACACCACGGTCTATCCAAGGAAGGAAGTGCATGATTCACAATCCAATCTTGAAATATCTTGCCATTCATCTCTGCATGGTAATCCCTATTATCTGTGGATTTTGAAACAAATATGAGTTCAGTATTATTTAGAAGCCCATGATGGCTGCTTCCTGGATGTGCAATTATTAGGCGCTGTCCTTTGCTGCTTGGTACTAGTCTCTTAGTTGTTCCATCAGATGATTGCCATTCTCGTTCATTACTGTGGTGCGCATTGATCCCAGTTTCATCTAAATACACAAAATCATAACAATCTCTTCTCATTTCTCTGACCTCGCGTAAATATTTGCTTCTCATTGCAACTATATGAGGCTTCTCACAAATAAGGTTTCTACCACCAACATATTTTCTAAAAGTGAATCCCAAACTCCTAATAGTCCTCCATAGCGTAGATTTGGAAATATCAATGTCATCATTCTTTCTTAACCAAATTTTCAATTTCCTTAAAGTCACTGCCTCATTATTGTGAAACATATTGCACATTTCTCTGCGGATCAATTCTCTGTCAAAATTATCCACCACTCTTGGCCTAATTTTCGTGTGTAAAACACTGGAATTAGACATTTCAGATGTCGCTATCCAGCGGTGCAATGATCGTTTGCTTATCCCCAAGGCGTGAATAGTCCTCTTTTGTGGGTTTGAAATAGAATGATATAGTTTTCCCCGAGTAGCTTCATTGCAGAAATACTTAAAAATCCTATTTGTGATTTGCTGTAATGTCATAAAATGTACTCGCAGACTCATTTTTCCTTCTTAACCACACAATAATTTTTTTTTAGACACACCTCTGATTGACAATGTGTGCGTTGCACCGGATATAAACTGTTTTATGTTCAAGAAGTGCGATTTCACGCAATTTCACTCAAAAATCATGCAAATTGCTTGATAAACCAAAAATGTGCAAATTAGGTCGTATAATTTACTGTAGACATTTCAATATGTGTGCGTGTGATGTGTGTTGGCAAGTAGGATTTTATATTATATCGCAAAGAAACGAAAATTGAAACCAATGGCCGCATTTTAATGAAAAATTTAATTCATAGGGTCTATACCATTTCAAATTCACACACAAAATTTCACTTATATGCGTTATATATTCGCTGAGATATAGCATTTTGAAGTTGGGCAAAGCTAGTGAAACGTGCTATAGTTAGATCTGGCAGCTTCAGAAATAATGACTGCTACACACCTGGAGAAGAGACTATTGTTTCTCCTGTATCATCAGCTGGTCATGTCAGTAATTGAATATTAGCTAGGAATACTCATGCTGTCAATATTACAATGTAAATGGCTGGGAACACAATCAAAATGAAGGGATGCATATTATCACGGGCTGGGCATGAGATAAACCCACTGTGACTATGAAAATACATGCTTGGATCGTTATTGATTAGATCCAGATATGTGATGGCCCAAGCATAAAGCCTATATGCTAATAACCACAGACAGAAGACATCCCCTTCATGGGAACATAGCTGGCAAAAAGGAGAAAGAATAAAGAGAGACATCATGAATGGCAGAGGGAACAATAGATCAGGTGACCACAGTTAAAATATATTCAAATTGGAAGAGTGGAGTAAGTAAGGCGTACATGCCACACCTCAGACATGAAAAACCTGTACAAAAAATCCAAAAACCCTGTACAAAGACCCGCAAAACCTGTACAAAGACTGAAAAGCGTAACAAAAGAGTTAATTCATGTAAAAAATATATTCAATTAGATGGCTCTGCACCATCATAGTGACATGCGCCCTTTGCCTTTTTAAGCATGTCGTCACTTGCTTTAAAAAATAAACAACAGGAGTTAGAATTTATTTTGCATTGTAGAAATGCTGTAACTGTATCATCATTTAGTCTATTTCTGCAAAAAAAAAAAATTAATACAATTTATGGTGGAAATGAAGAACAGTTTGGTGTCTGTTCTGTAGTGCCTAATAAAAGTATAGGTCTAAAGAGACCAGTAATAAGCGTTTTAGGTTAGGTTTACTAATCTTAAATCATTAATATATTTTTTAAAGCTAGCAATGAAAATATAAAACTGGCGCAACTAATCTCTATCAAACTTCAATAATTGGAATAGCCGTTAGGCCTATAGCCCAACTGGTAGCTTTAAATAGACCTACCCATACGACTTTTAGTGTCAATCAAACATTGATAGTAATTAATTATTTAATAAATATAGGCCTAGCCTAAATCATTAGTTGACCGTAATGATGATCACCCAAGGCAAAATCGCATTGTTTTTTAAAGAAACGAAATTAAAACTTAGACGAGAAGTAGGCCTAGGCCTAACTCCAAATAGGCTAAACTTTTCTCTGATCGGGTTAAAATGCAAATTTGCCTTGCTTTTGTGTGTGTGTTTTTTTCCTTCAGTTTCATAATTTGGTAATATCGGACGCCGAACGCTTCGCATGTATTTTCGTACCATTTAGATTTAAAGTTAGTGTTACTAGCCTAAATGGTTCGAAAATACATGCAGATCGTTCGGCGACCGTCATTCCGATATTACCCATTATTTGTATTGTATTATTATTCAAATTTACATTTCTTACGCACTTTCTACAAGTTTTAGTAAAATCAAATAATATGAAGTGGTATCCGCCTTTTTTTTTAAGCAGCCGTAAATAATAAATTAGGCTATGCTAAATCTTACGGAAAAAAAAGCATAGCCTAGGCCTAAGTTATCTGACAGTTAAATCTAACTTCATCTAAACAATGTTATTGTAATACTTTTAAAAAAAATGAATTACTTACCAATACTAAACTGGAAATTAATCCTAAACAATTGGGTCGACTCAGTGCTGCGTAATTGTTCAAATAATCAGTAACCTCGCGCTAGCTTTAGCAAAAAATTGTGAATGAACACGCCACGCACATCCCGCGGCAATTGAAAAATAGGCAGCTTGATTTTCATTGGTTATTTTTTTTTTTTTTTTATCCACTTGGCTTAAAATCTCGCTGAATCTCATGATGCAAATTACGGAAAATTGTGTAGTGGCACAAAACGGTCGATTTATATGTATATTTAATAATTAGGCAAAAAAAACGGGCCGTACACATCTGAAAACGCAAACACCCCATACAGATTATGGGTAAACCATAGCGTGTGGCATGTATGAAGTAAGGTGAGAACTAAATAAAGTATCAGCAAGTCATCAACTGCTTTGATAGGGAGTGCAGAGCTTGAGGTCATGGAAAAGTAAAGCTGACAATTAAAACAACTAATAAATGATTATAGCAAGAATGAAAAATCAAATATATAATGATTAGTGAGGCATGACAGGGGAAAATGAAGATCTTGTGAGGTACATATTGTTGATGAAATATTAAAAACATATTAAAAAAATCTGTCCAAACACTTCAAGCCTTCCCATTACTCACCTTTGTTCACATCCCTTTGTTTGTATTTGTTGTTGTTACACTGTGACAGGTACAAATAGACAACTTTTAGAAAATAGAAAAACACACATATGCCAAACACTCTTAAAATTTAGAAAATTTAAATTGATATTATTTACAGCTATTGGACAGGAAAAGTGAAGCCACATCAGATTCTGGCAACTCAAGAAATTATTTGGACTTAGAGACACCAAAGGGCCTATGTCGTAATTATAACTAAGGCTAAACTCAACATTTTTATTCATACATTTACAAAAAAAATAATAGAAGTTTGGATCAGGAGATTGCGTCTCTTATGTTGCCAGACTGACTACTAGTGCTTACATCATAGCTAGCCTTAACCTTACCGCAAGTCAGTTTCAAGTTTTGTCAAACAGATTTAACAAGCTTTAACCCACAAGTAGTACTACACACACCAATCATCCCTTTACATTTATCTGCAAGCCATATCTTGCTCTGGTTTGCTGACTCTGACTCAAGCAGTCTAGCTATGGGTCGCTAAGTGCATTCCTCACTGTTGACACGTCTAAGGTCCCAAACCATTTATAAACATTTTTTTACAAAAATTTCAGAATGCCTTTCACTCATTCCAAAATCTCAGTTTGGATGATACAGGCTTAGGTAATACAAGCGACATAATCCACATAAACCAAGCAGATATCACATAAACATCTTTGGTTTATGTGATTCAGCAACTGGATATGTGATGAACATGTTCATATATTTTGTTTCAGATTAATCACATGATTCTAAAGTGGATTCAAACAGTGGGCAAGCTCTAAAGATTTTTCAGACCCCAAAACAGCCTTTGGGTACAGGCCACCATTTATTTACTGACAGGAATTACACTTAAAGAGAACCCAATGACTTATTACAGGAATACTACACCAGCACTCCTAACATTATCTTAAGAAATGTTCCCTTCAAATTGAAGACTCTGCACCTTATTTATCTTGAATACAGATGTTACATGACACAAACAAGCAACGATGATGTGTAGAGCCTTTAGCAATAAAAAGGCCAAAAAAATCAGTTTTTCTTGTGTTTTGTCAGGCCTATCTATCACTCAGTCCATCAGACAACCATAAAGAGAACGTCAGTCATTTACTGGGTCTGTCAGACAATACATGAATCAGTCCATCAGTCAATACATGAATCAGTCCATCAGTCAATACATGAATCAGTCTGTTAGTAAGTTGAACATTTAATATATCTCACAGTCTGGCTCTTATAAACAATTTTTGACAACAAATGTCTAATAAAACTATAAACCAAAAAGCTTAAAAAAAAACCAAAATAATAATAATTTTTTTTTTTTTAAATTATCTCTGCATTTTGTACCTGAGATGATGTGACAGTTCCTAATTATAATCAACAATTGCATACTATGATATATGTCCAGGAAACTCTTCTAAAAGGGAGAAGGGAAATAACTGCTAGTGAAGGGACCCAAAGACGCAGCAATAGAGAATGCAGTCATTTTGACCCCATAGCTTGACTGCTTTGCGGCAGGGTCAGCGAACCAGAGCTGACCAAGACCCTACTCCACCTCTAAGTTTGTGGTCCTGGAAACAGGCTGCATCACTGCAGTCTGGCTGAGAGAGTAGGGATCAAAAAGCAAACCTGTTTAACTGTACACATTTTTTGTAAAATGTACGTTTTTTCATACTGTTAGCTGTGTACGGCCACAAAGACCCATTGTTCGGATCTCCCTTCCCCCCCCCCCCCCCCCCCCCCCAAAAAAAAAAAAAAAAAAAAATAATTCTAAACATATTTTCCAACTCAAGTTTTTTTTAAAATTTTTTTAAATCAGAAAATATTCTCTAGACCGGTTTTTATTTTAAACCAATTGTTTTTTTTTTTAATTCTGGGAATCTCTGCATCTGTTTTTAAACTGAGGTCTCTCCCAGCAACCAATCAAATCCTTTTATACCCAACAATTCGGCAAAAACTTTGAATTCGGGTTCAAACACTTTCGATTTTCAGCGTGACATGACATATTTTTAAAGTTACCTGTTATCAACCATGCTTGCCAAGACACTTCAAAGCCATTTAGTTTAAAAGCAGCTAAGTACTTATAACTTGGTTAAATATTGCTGTTGTTTTGCTTTGTTGCAATTTAATCGCTGTCTTAATCTTTCCAGTTATATCTTGCCCCTCAATATATTTCTGATAAATTAATGTCATAGTATTCTGTGTAGGCCTTACATAACTAGAAAAAAAAAAGTTTGCGTTGAGTAGGCCTACTTTATTCCAGTGGTCAAGATTCACTGATTTATTTTTTAATAAAGTGGCAATCTATTATCACTGGTCTAGTCTACAAACTTTTCAATAATAATTTTGTAAATTTTTGGTAGTACGTTTTTCCTTCCAAGATTTGATATTTTGTTCATAATTTGGTTATTTTTTGCTGTTAGCTGTTTACCTTGCTTCTTTGTATTTTATTTTTGTCATTCTCTTAATCTTTCCAGTTATATTTTGACCATTTAAATATTTCCAATAAATTAATATCATAAAATTCTGTGAAGGTCCTACAAAAGTAGAAAAAAAAATGTATTTGCATTTAGTAGGCCTAGCGACTTTATTCCAGTGGTCAAGATTCACTGATTTATTTTTTAATAAAGTGGCAATCTATTATCACTGGTCTACACTACCAACTCTTGAATAATAATTTTGTCAATTTTTAGTGGAACGTTTTTTTTTTCTTCCTATTTTTGATATTCTGTTCATAATTTGGTAAATTTTTATTTTTTTTTGCTGTTAGCCATATGCTTTGCTTCATTGCATTTTTTTTTTTTTTTTTTTTTCATTCTCTTAATCTTTTCAGCTATTTTTTGATTATTTAAATATTTCCAATAAATTAATTTCATAACATTCTGTGTTCTACCTACATAACTAGAAAAAATGTTTGCATAAACTGCGCTGCTTTGTTTTTTCAATAAAGTGATGATCTATTATCACTCTTCTAGCAACTTTTTTTAATAATAATTTTGTAAATCTTGGTAAGCATGTTTTTTTTTCTTCCTAGATTCGTTATGCTGTTTACAATTATTTTTTGCTGTTAGCTGTTTGCTTTGCTTCGTTGTATTTTTTAATCAATCTCTTCGTCCCTACAAAGATTATTAGTTGAAATATTTCATCCATTGAATGATGACTGAGCCTAATTTAAAGAAACAAAAGCTTGCAGATCATGGTAAGTTTCAGGCCGAATGGGTTAAACTCTTCCCTGGCATTGTAGATGCATCCAAGTTAAGATCAACCCATGCTTTTTGTAGATTAATGCAGCAAAGATATTAAAGTAGTGCTTCAGGATTTTATGATTGAAAGTAACATTAAAGAAATTGCATGAACAAATGTTTTTGCAATGAAGAAGGGAGCATCTATTAAGACCTTTTTTGCATGGCCAAAGAGGGTGGCATTACAAGGGCTGAAGTTTTATTTGCCAATTTCCTTGCCCAGCATAACTTAACTGCATCTGTTGCTGATCACTTTTGTGACTTGGCACCTGTAATGTTTCCTGACAGTGATATTGCCAGAAAGTTCCAGTCGAAGAGGACCAAGACAACACTTATCATTAAAAACTGCCTGGCTCCATCTGCAACAGAACCAGTGATAAAGATGTGCTAGGAAACACCCTTCTCATTAATGTTTGATGAGTCAAATGACAAGAAAACAGAGATGCGATTAGCTTTTATGGTGAGAGTTTTTGGAGAAGGATTGGAACCAAGAACGAGAATTGTTGGACATGCCTGTATGCAAGTGGTGGAACCAGTGAGGCAATAATCAGTGACGTTTTTGATAATCTGTTCACAAAATTTCATATTCCATGGACAAACTGCATCCACTTTGCTAGATACAACTGAAATGTCATGTGGGGAAATCAAATTCAGTACCTACCAGGATCAAGCAGAGGAACCCTTATGTTTTCAGTATTGGGTGCATTTGCTACCTTGCAAATTTATTTGCACAAGATGGAATCAAACAATTGACTGTGCCAGTAGAAAAACCTTTTGTTAGGTATGTACTATCATTCTGAGCACAGCTAAAATATTATGAAAGGCTTATAAGGGAGTTCCGACTATTCACAGAAGCAGATGACCTGAATATTCTTAAACACTGTCAGACTTGCTGGCTGTCATTGCAGAAGGTAGTGGATAGAATTATTAACCAGTATACAGCTCTCTCATCTTATTTTGAAAGCCACAATGATGTTGAAAAGCCTGGCAGAGTCCAAAACATCCATAAACTTTTAAAAACGCACCACTAACCCAGCTGATCCTTCATTTTCTGAGTTTCATTCTGCCACTGTTAAAATTTGAGTTTAATAAAACTTTTTTAAACAGATGAGTCGCAGATTGGGGCATGATGGAGGAGATATACAGATTGCTTAGAAAAATTTGTAGTTAAATTTATGTAGAAGAAATATGTTAAACAGGTTGTTGACTTGGGGCATATCAAATCTGGTGATTGTGGGGTGCAGCATGATGACAGCAATACTGGCTATTGGCCTCTCGAACAGACCATTTTATGGAAGAAATGGAGCTTGATAGTGGAGTAAAGAGTTCATTTTTTGAGTATGTCAGAAATGTTTACACATCAGTGGTTAAAAAAAATTACTGATAAATTTACCTTTGACAACCAGGTTCTAAAGGACTTAAAAGTGCTAGATCCAAGCAGTAAAGATAATCTCAGGTAATCCAAAAATCTGCAGATTGGCAGATGCTTTTGCCCAAGATCTTGATCAGGAAGCACTGAAAGATGAATTCGATGACTACTGTATGTTGTCTGATGTGTGTGTGCCTCTACTGACAGATAGTGGTCAGAAAAAGAGCTTCTGTAGCTATTGGCTGGAAGTTGTTGACCAGAAAACTAGTATTGGTGCCATCCGCTTGCCGATTTTGATCATTCAGAGCGACTGCTGATACTCCCTCACAACAATGCTGCCTGCAAAAGGTCATTTTCACTGATGAAAACAATCCACACACACTGCAGGAGGTCCATAAATGTGGACACACTCCCTTCTTTTTTACAGTGTAAGATTAACCTTGATACATGCTGTGCAGACTTGAAGCCCACAAATGCAATTCTGCAAAGTGCTAAAAGTGCATGTGTTGATTATAATACAAAAAAACACTGTGCATCTAAAAGAACAGTACCTCACGATCACCAAGTTTTTTATATGTAAAGAACAGCAGCATTGAGACTAATAGCATGTTTTATATCACACTAATTCAAATACTAATAGATTTGTATATGTCATTTCTTGTTTTTAAAAACTGTATTGTGTATAATTTTTTCATATATTTTTTTGCGTAAGGATTTTTAGGTGTTTGTAAGGATTTTTTTTGGTTCGGCGTACAGATTTTTGTCTCAGGAGGTTGACAGGTATGAAAGTGGGAAGGCTAACCCGGTCCCACAAAATACAGTGCAGAAGTTTGGATGTGTAGGCCGAAAGGCGCAGCTTCGCTGTAAAACTGGCACAAACACATCCAACGTCATTTTCAGGACGAACGAGGAAGAAGAAGCACACTGCTAGTGAATATTCTGTGTGGAATGATTGCAAACATTCTTTCTGATATTACCAAATATATTTATCAATGGCAAAAGACTGATAAATAGTATATTCTTACCAAGCCATTTCTATCATTGTCACAGGAAAGACAACGTTGAGTATTGATGACATCAGAATAATTTTTGACTATTCTGAAGCAATTAATACACCCCTAATGCGTGCAGGTTAAAACAAAAAATATAAACAATTTATATTACAATTTTCAGGAGATAAATGATCAAACAGCGGAACCTTGAAACAATTTGACTTAGGCCATAACAAAACCAATAAATAAAATACAATATTAATGATACCTGACAGCCTTACCGATCAGTACTAATCATTAAAATTGACATCAATATCTAATCATTAAAATTGACATCAATATCTAATCACTAAAATTAACATCAATAGTTAATCATTAAAAATTGACATCAATATATAATCATTCAAATTGATACCAATAGCTAATCATTAAAATTGACATCAATATCTAATCATTCAAATTGACATCAATATCTAATCATTCAAATTGACATCAATATCTAGCTAATCATCATAAACCGTAAACTACTCTTTTTTTAGAACGTAGAGGATGAATCTAGAGATACAACAACATGGGCTCACTTCAGCGTAAACAATTTATAATACTCTCTTGGTACTTAACAAAGTTGGCAGATGTCACAAACGATCAAATAATTGATCCTTTAATCAACTTGTTTTTACCTGTAGCAAAACCAATAAACAAAATTATGAGGTTATGGACATCTCAAATTTAATTTTAATGAAGAAAAATATCCCGTTTTCAGCCTCTGAATTTGTCAATTCCAAATAATATGAACAACTGCCGATATGAGAAAGTGGGTCATTACATTTGTCATATCATTGTAAATAGGGACAATCACAATTGTGCTTATACGTTAAATAAAAAAAAATCAAGAAGAAACTCTGAAAAAGAATAATATTAAAGTGGAGGGGGTGTAAAGGTCTGGTGGTTCCAGTTATATAACTGACTTTAACAGATATTTAATTGACTTTCATCTTTTAAAAGTCATATGCAAAGAAAGAACAGCAACAGACCTTCATATTCCCAGCCACTATATATAAACATTTGTTCATGTTAAATACTGTTTTTGACTATATCATGCAGTTTCCTAGGTCTGTCTATTCTTAACACCTCCTCCATATTTATAGGTAAGTTGGATGCTTGCAAATAATCTAATACTGTATTGGTATTCTCATTCGTTCATACCTTTACATTTTAACAAGAAAAATGTTCTATATTATTGTCTTGAAGAACATCCCTGCCACAGTAAGGTTCTTCTATAATAGCCTTTTCCCAGCTGTAGTCTCAGAAGTTTTCTTATTACTGGGTATTTTTTCATTTCCCTAGATATCTGACATTTTCTTGTTGGAGTCTTGAACATCTTATATGCATGTCTTCCTTTCATATTTTTATCCCACTCTGCTTTCCATTTATCTGTTAAATCTGTGATTTACTCATCCCTACATTTATTAGATTTGTATCAGATCTACCTTTCTTGGCTTCTTTATCTGCCTTTTCATTTCCTATGCCAACATGTGAAGGTATCCAAGCAATTAAGACTGAACATCCTCTAGAATATAAATATGTAGTAGCCAGAAAAATCTCCTCTGCTATATCAGGTCTACTACATTCTCGTAAGTTTTCTAAGTGCTTTAAATTGTTTTGAAAGAGAGTCAGTTAAAACTGTTAGTTTTTTGGGAGGGTTATTAAAAAATATTTCTAGTGCTTTTAGTATTGCCACCATCTCTGCAGTGAAAATGGATGTATTTTCCGTGATGCTAAATTCTTTTGCCATTTTCCATATTGGAATATATATTCCTATCCCCAATTTGCCATTCCTCTCCCTTGGATCCATCTGTGTACACAGTCAGTAATGCTGTCTTTTGATATTTGTTGTATATATTTATTTTGGCTATGTTTTTAATACTTTCTATATTATTTGTTTTCTTAAGTATGTCTGCTTGGTGGTAGTCCATGTCTGGTTTCTTGATCTCCCAGGGTGGAATCACTGGCTTGTATTCACAATTGTTTATAATTGATGTAATTAATGTATGCAAATGGACAATTTTTCCTCCATAACACTTTCCATCCTGTAGGGTATCTTAGTGGTATTCATTGGCTTGGCCTGAGTTGTTAGTTGCATCTGGTAAAAGCTGTATGTGCTGGGTGAGACCGTTATCTAACATAACTCTGTTCATGTAATTTAGTCTTAACTCTTTTCTCTGTAATTCTAAGGGTAGAATTCCTAAAGCCACCTCCTATAGCTCCCATTGATGTTTGATCTGACTGCACCTGCTATTGTACATAAAGCCTGATGCTGAATTCTGTCTAAATTAATCTTGTTATTGTGTGCAGCAGAGTCATATATTATTCTTCCAAAATCTATTTTTCCTCTAATAAAAGATTTATAAAAAGTGAGCATTGTCTTAGGTGCTTGCACCCCAACCATTACCTTTCAAATATCTTAATAAGTTAGTCAATCCTCTGCAAGACTCCACTAGTTTATCTATGTGTTTATTTCCAGTTTCAGCTGTTGGTCCAATATCATTCCTAGATTTGAAGTGTTTGCAACTGTATATAAATGTTTTGCCCTTGGATATTTATGTCTATCATCATCATCGCAACCCATAACCCGTCATGGGTCGTAGGGGTGCCATGGTGGAAGCATCAGCAGACAGGGTCCTCCCTACTGCTCTCTATTCTCAGCAATGCGTACAAGTGTGGAGAAACCGTGTCCTGCCCATTCTTTGATGTTATCAGCCCAGGATTTTCTTTGCCTTCCTCTTCTCCGTTTACCTTCGACTGTTCCCTGGAGGATCGTTTTCGAAAGGGAGTCATGACGAGTTACATGCCCAAACCAGGCAAGCTTTCGACGTTTCACTATTGACAAAAGTGGTTCTTGATGGCCTGCATAGGTGTTTATCTTCTCTCTAACATAGACATTTGTTTTGTGCTCTTTATAGCAAATGTGCAAAATTCTTCTATAACATTTATGCTCGAAAGCCTGAATCCTTCGCTCCGTATCTGCAGTGAGTGTCCAGCCCTCACACCCATACAAGAGAATAGATAATACAAGTGATTTGTATAATTTTATCTTCACACGAAAACTGATATTACTTTTCCAGATCACATTCAACCTTGTCATGGCAGCTGAGGCCATCTCAAGTCTTGTCTTGATTTCTTTATTTGATCTTCCATCACTACATATAGTGGACCCGAGATATTTAAAGGTGTTAACTTCTTCTAACGTTTGCCCATTTAACGTAATGTTGGTCGGAACATGTTTCTTATGGCTATTCACCAATATCTTGCTTTTTTCTATATTAATTTCCATCCCATATGTTCTTGTTACTTTCTCCAGTCTTAGAATTTTATTTTTTACTACCCTTCCTTTACTGAAGATTATTCCCAATGTTCTATTTGTATTCAGCTGAGAAAACCCCATTTTGTCATGCATTTACATATTTTATTTATTTGCTTCTGTAGATCCTTTTATAATTGTGGCAGTATGTCTCCCAGTCCTCCATATTAGCAATATCATCTGCAAACTGTAACAATTTATTTGGTTATATCCTTTAAATTCTGTTTTAAAACTCATTTACCATCTATTGCTAAAAATTGAAAGAGACATTACTGATCCTTGGGGGTTATTCCATATTGTTGTTCATACAGTTCTGATCTATCATTGTTTACCTGAACAGTGAAATATCCTATCTTGCAGGAAATTCCTCTAAATAATTATTATAATTTCCAGTTTTTTTTTACTCCTATCTTCTTCGTTTTAAAGAGAGAACCCCTCTCTCCAGCATTCATCATAACCCCTAGCTATATCTAAAAATACTACCACCAGTTTTTTATTTCTTTTGAAATCCTGATTTTACTTCATGTTCCAATTTAATTATCTGATCCATAGTGCATCTGTTCTTCCCAAATCCTGACTGAGTTTGATTTATATAAATTATTCTTTTCCAATAAAACTTTAATCTTTTATTTACTATGGTTTCTAGATGGGAAGTTAACGAAACTGATTCTGTAAGAACTGGCATCATGGCATCTTTTTCTGGTTTTAGTATTGGAAAAATTATAATGCTGTTTTTCCAGGTTTTGGGAATTTGTTCTGTATTCCAAATTTTTGTTAAAAAAATGGATGTTATAATTTTCTATGGTACTTTTTGGTATGTGAATGCAAATTTCATAGCTCAAGATGGCATGCCCTGCTGATGTATTTCTTTTGTCCTTTATTGTATTTTCAACTTCTTCCATTGTAATATCTGCATTTAAAATATGAGATACATTTTCAGTATAATAAGGTACTTGCTGCATTTACTGAGTTTTTTAAGAAGTGTTGCTCTTTCTAGATGACTTCAGCCTGTCCTAGATTTTCCTTAGAACTAACTCCATGGTTGTACCTGGCCAGCACCTCTGCTTTCTGCCAGTCAGTCCTATGCCAATTTCAGGTCTTTTAATATTAGGTTATTATCATGTGTTTAGTTCTGCCTTTTTAATGCTTTAAAACTTATTCCACACATCTGTTGTAGAGTTATTTGTAAGGGTTTAGTGTTTTGCAGAAATTCTCCAATGATTTTCTTTTGCATTAAGTATTATTCTGTTTGATTCATTTCTTATAAATATCTAAATTATCTTCAGATCTATGCTTTCTATATTACTGTAGAGCTTGTTTTCTTTGTTTTTGATTTCTGTACATCTAACTGTCCACCATGGCACTAGGGTTTTTGTTATAATGTTTCATTCTTTGTTGTTTCTTTAATGCAGTGTGGAATTATGTATTCTGGCCTATATGCCATTTGGTATATGTTTAACAGCTATTAGTAATATTTCTTTTGTGAGATTATCTGCAAATAAGTCTATATTTTTCATTTTACTATATTATCCATTTTTGTCTCTTCCATTTCTACCTGAATATACTACCCTACAATTACCCTTTATTATAGTAATAATTTCAGTTTTTCTAAACCAGTTTTTGTTAGGTTTTGTCAATATCTTTTTAGTGTTATTTCAATGGGTAAAATATGATCTGAATTTGTATCCCCAATAACTTCCCAGTGTTGCATTAGCCAGATTTGGTGTTACAATGCTTATATCAATAGCTGTGTCTTGCTGATTTTGCACAAGGGTTAATTCTTGTTACTGATCCATCCATTCAGTATTATTAGTTCATTGTTTTCAATGAAGTTCCAACAGTAGTTTTCCTGAATAGTCTCTATAACATTGCCTCCCCAAGCTGTATGACGAGCATTGAAATCTCCCACCATGATAGTTTCTGTTGTTTATACTTTTATTCACATCTGAGATATCTCTTTCGTTTATGTTTCCACTTGACAGAAAAGGTTACCTATTGTTATTTCTTTCTAACTCAGTAGACACTGTTTATAATTTATTCTTGTATTCACGTCTTGGAATATCTCTTTCGTTTATGTTTCCACTTGAACAGTAAAGGTTAAGGTTACCTATTTTTATTTCTCTAACTCAGTAGACACTGTTATATTTTATTCTTGTATTACACGTCCTGAGATATCTCTTTCGTTTATGTTTCCACTTTGAACAGTAAGGGTTACTATTGTTATTTCTTCTAACTCAGTAACACTGTTATAGTTTTTTTATTCTTGTTTTATAATCACTTGTATCCATCTGAGATATCTCTATCGTTTTTATGTTTCCACTTGAACAGTAAAGGTTACCTATTGTTATTTCTTCTAATTCAGTAGACACTCTTATATTTATATTCCTTCAACATTTTTCTGTTCTAAATAATTCCCAGTCAGTTATTTATATACAGGGTTCATAGCAAAATTTCTTTCAAGCCTTTGTTCCAGGCTTTTTTCCCAGGTCCAAGCACATGATTTTTCAAGGATGGGAAACTTTTAATATTTTCCTCATCTAAATTTTCTCTTATAGTAATTATTACTTTGCTCACCAGCAATTCGGAGCATTAACTGTCTCCCATTACCAAGGGTGTTTGCAGGATTCTTTTAAAAACAATTGGTTTTTTTTTTTATTAAATTCATAAAAAAAAATGAATAAAAAACCAGACATAGGCCTTTAAATTTTCAGAGCCCAATTATGAATGGTTGCCACATCCGAAAAAACATATTTTTATGCAAATTAGTCACATGATCATGCGGCTGTCTTGAATTTGTGTGGCTATTTATAGAATTGTCAGGAGATGTTTTTAAAACTATGATCTTTTTCCACATTTATAGTGAATTTGTTCAATGTCTGTGCAATAAAATGGGTTAGGGGACATGGATGGGCATGATTAATAAAGAACAAGTATGATTGAAGTATTGAAGTTCACTGATTTAAGCACCTTTTTTCAACATAAATTGGCGTAACAAAAATTGTGAATATAAATGAAGAAAAAAACAAATTTTTAATTTTTTGTGCTTGTCCTTTTCTTAATGAATTATCTGCAATCTGTTGGCATATGAAAAAGAGTGGTTTCTGAATGTTTGAGATGGTTAAGATACATCTAGTTGTGAGTCTGTGCTGCCCTTTTCCTTCCATTAACTGGGGTTTCGGTTGAAGTGTGGTAGCAGTAGGTCTCTGCCAAGTGGTCTTTGAGTATGGATCGATTGATAATCATCGACATGTTGGGTTGTATAACTTGAAGCATGGGTTTATCAATGCATATAAGTTACATTTGCAATATTCTGGGCAGTACACTGCAAAGTCCATGGCTTTTCTAGTCCCCTGCAATGTCTTACACATCATTACATTCTGGCTTGTTCCTTGACCGTTTCATTTTGATCTATGATGTGGGGATCTGTTTGTATGGTGGTGTGTCCTGGGTTTGCATGGTGTTTCCTTGAGTACGAAGAATTGACAGGGTCGATATTGTGGACTACTGACATCCTGATCTGTGCTTTGATCTTTTTTGTAGAGTTGGCAGTGTTGTGGTTATGATGCCATTGACCAGGGCAGTTTCAATAAGAAATGATATAAAAACTAGGTCAGTGTGTAGGTAGGGGTAGCTGTGCACCCTAGTGGTCGAGTGTCAAAACATACACTACTATATCTGTATTTTGCTGCAAGAAGTACTGGCTTTGGATGGTTCTTCCCTAAAGAATTTGTCATTCTAAACTGTCGTGTTTTTTTATCATTGGTATGTGAACAGCTAGATATAAGGTTAATCTTTTCGTATATGCCAGGTGACTGTCGGCATGGCCTGTATCTTCTGTCGCACAAAAACAAGGATGATTTTGCCCCTTCTTTTTTCATTTGAGTTGCCTTTTTCTTCAGAGCTTCAGGGAAAAAAATGCTTCCTATTTTCAGTTCAGGTCCACATGACTAATTGAATTTTTTCAGGTCTTGAAATAAAGCCTGAAGGCTGAATAAAAACTACCACAGAAAAGAATATGTGTCGAGGGTGTTGTGTTAGATGGTTTTTGATGCTTTGAGGTTATAACTGCTCCTTGGGGTTAGTGTTCACCTTTCTGTAAATAAAAAAAAAAAAAAAAAGTGCACACACAAATAACTTATGAATCGGCCTAAGCTTTTATATTTACGAAAGTCAAAGGTCTAAACGTTTACCAATATTTTAGTCAAAAACAATATTTAGTCTATTACCATTTTTTAACGCTAATATCTAGCATTGGGAGGGTAATGGTATGTTAATTTAATTACTGAAAATAAGTGAAAATCTCGTTAAATTTAAATATCTAAACTGGAAAACAACAGGGCCCTTTACCCACCCCCCCCCCCCCCCCCCCCCCCCCTCCCATCTTTAATATTTCTTGTTGGGTTTGTTTTGTTTTATCTCGTTTTGTTTGTTTCGATTTTTAAAAAACATGTTATTTAATTATTCTTTTTTTTTAAATAACTAGGCCTATGCAGAAAATTGGTATTTTCATTTTAACCTAATTACAGTGATTTGACAGATGTGATGCCACTTTTATGTTATGGCAGTTTATTCTTGTTATCTTGGAATTGAAAAAAGGTGGCTATCCTAATTATAACCCTGAAAAAGGTTAGAACGGGTTATGTCTCTTCCTTTTAAATATAATCAATTAATATCCCACTTCCCCCCCCTCCCTTCTTTTTTTTGTCCATAAAAATGTGGGTAAATGTGTGCTAACAGGAGGGACATGGGTTCTGATAACAGGGTAGGCTATAGGATATAGGAAATTAGGCCATCATCAATTTCTAGTGATCTTGACCATCTTAAACTTTGTCAAATAAATCATTCCCGTAAGCCGTTTGTAAACCAAGAAAATTTCATTAATCGAACACTATTATTTTTGGCCATGGTTTTAAAAATAGAACTGTAAATTAGGCCATACATTGTAAATTAAAGATTCAAGAACAGTAGGCCTATCTATAAAACTGGACTTATTAAAAAAGTTTTATAAATGAGTTAAATGAATTTAATTACTTACCAACCAGCTAGAAATGATCGATTTTAACTGGGTCAACAACTTGAATCTGGACAAGAGTCTAGTTTTTTTTTTTTTTTTTTTTTTTTTTGCCTTTCTAGTTATATAAGATGCCGTATTACATCCAAATTTAAACTAAAAAATAAAAGTCACTGCTTCTTGATCCGATCTTAAAAATTTCCATAACTTTGGGATACAGAAACTAAGTCCTGGTAAAATGGTACCACCAATAATCTTTTGCTATAGTACAAAGCCCTAAAAAAAGACTCGCAGCGTGACAGCCACAAATATATTAGTGAGTGAAGTGGACTAGTGGTTTTCCCTTTACCATTTTCCTAACAAGCGGGTCCTTAGGGCTTATTACTGACTATCCAGTTTACCATGCAAATGTGATTAGCCATGCATCTCGAACTATCGATTTGTATTTTCTTGAAGATTTGCTGTTTTATGCCATTAGGTCAGCCTTTACAGGCTGGAATAGCCCTTTGATGTAACAGCCATATTTCCTAGGTATTAAGCTTTCTGTAATATATGTTTAATGGTATGATACTAAACTAGGGAAATGCCCTTCTCTTCTTTTAGAGTAATTTATTTGTATTTGATTGTCGATAAGACTTTCTATCAGTGTTGGTAAAATGTTGACTGGATTACGATTAGTTCTTGTATGGCAAAATATTACTTTAG
This sequence comes from Oreohelix idahoensis, assembly GCA_024509875.1. Taxonomy (NCBI): domain Eukaryota; kingdom Metazoa; phylum Mollusca; class Gastropoda; order Stylommatophora; family Oreohelicidae; genus Oreohelix; species Oreohelix idahoensis. The sequence continues at coordinate 476 of JAMPIV010019538.1, read as the reverse complement.
ATTGTTTAACACATGCTTATTATTGCTGGGATATATTTGTTTGACTCTGCAATTCCACTGTAATATTCTAATGTTCTGTACGCCATTATTTAATTGTTTAAGTTGATTATAAATGGGCTGTATCTTCTACTCTGCGTAGTGTTAATATATTAATATATTTGTTAACAAACAAAGTTCTAGATTTTTGGTTTCTCTATTTAAGTGAGTTTGTAGATACTTAGAAGATACTGCATAAAGGTTTTCACAATGTTTTGATCAAGAATGAATAAGTTTTTTGACTGAGTTGTATTTTTTATTCACTTTTCTTCTTGTTGGTTTTTATCTGATCGTTTATGCTCACTCATTTGGAGTTTGTTTTTCTGAATAATCCTTTGCAGTAAATTTCATTCTCTTCTTTGAGTCTGCTAATTTAGACATCTTTAGTACTTCCTGCAGTCTAATTCTATGGTTTTATGTTTATTTAGCCCTTACTATTG